>VZTA01028240.1:294127-327353 GCA_013398855.1 Mohoua ochrocephala | reverse complement strand
GGCGGGGCCGCGCCCCTGCCCCCCCCCCCCCCCGCCGCTCCCGCGGCCGCAGTTAACCGGGTTTCGGGAAAAGGATCGGGCCGGGCCCTACCTTGCGCTCTGCGTATGAAGAGCGAACGTGATCTGTTGTGATTCCCAGAAAATATCAGGGGACTCTTGTTCTGGCTTGGTAGTATCGCTTGGTAGCATTTTTATATGCTTGCCAAAGACACTGTTATATAGGCAAAAAGCTGGCACTGGCCCGTATGTGCAAAATTCTGACCTTGTAAACTGGCACAACAGGCCTGGCTAAATCCTGCAGGAGACACCTGCATCATCTTGGAGCCAGCTTTTTTTCTCTACTTCACCTCGAACCGTGAACTCCGAATCTGCTAAAAGGAGCAGATTTTTCAATTTCATCGTAAATTTCTGTCCTGCCCAGTGTATCTATATTCAGTAGCACAGAAAACCTCCAGCGCCTGGAATTTGCTAGGTTGTGTAATATTTTGGCTCTGAGTTCTCAAGTTTTACTATTAACCTACACAAAACTTTATGATGCTTTTGATACACCAGAGCAATCCAACCTTAAGCATGCTCCTGTAGAGGAGCAATGCAAAATAGATTTCTTATTCCTGAAACCAGCACATTTGTATCACCACAGCTCTCATTTCAGCTGACTAAATAAGCCTTTTTGAAGTGTTCCCATTCAGCTAAAAAAATGGATTTTTGCGGAACATGAGTTCTTAAAGTCGTCAGTGATGGCACAAGCAAAATCTATCCAATTATTTTTTCGCTTAAGCTTAGGAGTTTTATCTTTTAGATAGATAGCAAAAGTGTCACATCCAGTGTCTCTCACATCCAGTGAATACATATCCAGCTCACTGAGATTTTCAGAGCAGCCGAGGAGTTTAGCCATGTATTGGTGATAAAAGGAAATAAGAAATGAATATTTTTTGTCTAAATCCCTTAAGCCGCTTGGAAAACCTCAATTAAGAGCTGATAAGCTTAAAATACTTCTTTGGGATTGTCCATACATGTTAGACATATATTACTGTAAAACTTCACAAAAGGTGACTTCACTTTTAGATAGGTGAAAATATCAGATTTGAATTATCATGGTTTCACTTAAAATACAAAATATGGAGTACCGGTTTGTCAGATGTAAATATTTGGCTGCCTTTGTGCTCAATTTAGAAGTTGAGGTCTAGGTGAAAAAAAACCAAGTTGTATTTAAACTTGGAGCCCTGGTGTCTTTGCTGTTTGTTGAGATTTATTTGGCTCTTTAGCTTTAGTAATCTTGAAGGTGCACTTTTTCACTCTGGCTACAGTAGATCCAGAGCATCCATCCCTGTGTCAGTGTGCAGGTTTTCTACAGTAGCTGTATGTTTCTAAGGCACTTGAAAATATGTTTTTCTTATTGTTTTTTTATTGTTATTGTTGTTTTAAGTCTGAGGCTCTTGTGTTTTTCTCAGGGGGAAAGCTGGGGGAAATTTGTCAATGCCGGCGTGTAGCAATATCTCCTTTTTCTAAACCTAAGTATATGCATCATGATTTAAATTTTTCCTACGGGGTATGAAAAAGCACACTTATAGTAGAAGAGTTGTTAATTTAGGAATGGTTATTCATGCTATGTCATTTGTAAGTGAGGGACAAACATTGGTAGAATTTGTCAAGATCCAAATGCTAGAGATTAATGGTATAGTGTGTTACAGGCATTTTTCCTAATGCATCTGAAGCATCCGTTGCACAATTTGTTGATGCAATGGCATACTGATGTCACATTTTGGCAGGATTTAAGTGATCCAGTAAAGCCAGATAGATCCAGCTTTTGCCTTTTTCCTTAGTGGGGGCTAAATCGCTTGGCACTGGTCAGTGAGAAAGCTGGCAAAGCAGCAGTGAGTGCAGAGGAGGGATGGAGGGAGATGTGTGCAGGGACAGAGGGCTGGCAGGGCTTCCTGCTTCAGGAGCTGTTCTTCAGATACGGTTGAGCCCAAGCCACACTCACGGTGCTGTGCTTCCACAGGTGTAAACTCTGCCTTTGCTCTCACTCTTCACAAGGAGAAGCCTCAGCGAGATTGTTTCTCTCTCCATCTAGTCCTGATCTGGAATCAGTGCATGATCCTTCTTGCTCAGTTATAGTGCAATTTAAAAAATGCAGTGATGGGTGGCACAGAAAGCATTAATGTGTAATTCTGTACCATGCCTATAAAGGCAAGTCCTTTGCAGCTCAGAAACTGGTGAGTGCCGGGATCCATGATCTTTGTGATTCTGCTCTGTTTATGAATGGGGAAATCTGTTTTGTTACAGGGCATTGTGGTCCCTTTTGGTCTGTCTGTGTGGCTGCATTAATATTTGAACCAGTGATGTCTGTGTGCTATGAGCTCTCTAAGCTTTGTTGTTTGTTATGGCAAAAATGGAAAAAAATCATGGTAGAAAATATGAAAGTCATAATGTTTGTTAAGAAAAAGAAAAGTCACCATATGGCTCAACAGATTTTAATTAATATTAAATTGCCAGGGGAAATTTTGAAGGAAGTCAAATAAAAATCCTTTATTTTACAAATAAATGCTCAGATTTTGTTTTTGAATACATTTGTGGGGGAATTGGGACTATTAGGAAGCCTGAAGGCAGTAAGGGGAGTGCAGGGGCATTCTCAGAAATACAAAGTGCACAGTGTGATTTTGGAGAAGCTGGCAGCTACCTAGTTACTGTCAAAACCCTGACACTTAACTGCCCCTGGGAGATGGTAGATATTTCATTCCTTTAAGCCTTACTGATACTTATGTTATCCTGTAAACTTAAAAAAATAATCTTAAATCACTGACTTTGAAACTGCTCAAGACAATTTATATAGGTTCCAAGTTAACAACAGTTAATTCTAACAGTCTTCTTGAACGTAGTGATTGGAATGGTCTGTGGCTTCCATAACAAGAAACCGCATGGCAAGGGGAAGTCATGATTTTTATTTGGAAAATCTTGCACTGATAAACAGGCCTGCACGCTCCATGTAGAAAAGTGAAAATATCCTCAATGTGTTGTGTGTAACCAAGTGATCAATGGAAGAGTTTTAAATGCAAATTGAGGCGGAGGAGTCGTAGCATTGGAGGCAGCCATAGCCTGTGGTCTGCTTTATTCCTGCAGCTTCGGAACTGAGACTTGGAGGGGCCACTTTGGGGAACTTGTGCCTCTGAATGCCCAGCAGGTTGTCTCCATCACTCAAGGCTGCATGTCAGATCTCTCTGAGTCTCTGGGTGTTTCTCATGTGTGACAACAGATTGTGTTGCCAGCATCCACCAATAGCACATGTTTGGTCATAAAGGCACAGATTTGCTGCTTTGTTCAGTAATAGATTAATGTTCTGGTGCATATACATTGTATAAAACATCCGACTATTAGCTCATGTAACCATGGAGATAAGTAATTTGCGTACATGGAAACTCTTTGGGTTCATTTATGCCTAGTGCCTATATCTTATTAAGAAATAGAACTTTACAAACATAATTCCTAATAAATATTTTCTTTAATGCTATTTTTTGCTAACTGAGAATAATTGGCCTAATTTGCGAAAACATGGAGCTGATTAAAAATTAACTGCTGAAAATAACCTAGCTTATTCTTAGACTCAAATGAGGTGCAAAAACTGTCAAAATTAATATAGTAATAGTGTTAAACTTTTATCAATAACATACAATTAGGATTTGTAATATTGTTCGTTCTGACAGATTCTAATTACACTTTATGCTTTGTTTTCTAGTGGCAGTTACAAGGTATGAATGGTACAATCACACATTAGTGAAAGTGCTAATTATATTATGTATTTACACATTCCTTTCCTATGCTAACGTGCTTATACGTGTTTTGGGAATACATATAAAGAAGGTTTTTTGAGATTCTTTACATGCTTTAATGAATAATAAATTTGAACAAGACACAACCCAAAATTAATCTTAAAAAGCTAAAAGTTTTGCTAATGATGCATATACAATGTTTAATTAAATAGACTCAATGTAGAAACCACCAGTCACAGTAACAAATGGCAATTAGGTTGTAAATAGTGCGAGCAGAATACTAACAGTATAATTCTTCATTATGTTGGAGTCACACCAGTTTTATTCTCCTGCAACTCTGTGTCTGTTAGTAAATACCAGCCTAGAACTTGTCAGCAGAATGAAGAATAATATCACATTATTATAGATTGTAACCAGCATAATTACAAATTCCCAGTCCTGATTCAGTTGGAGGTTGGAGTGTCTCCAGAGAGGGAGACTCTGTGCCCTCCCTGAGCAGCCTGACCCAGTGCTCTGCACCCTCAATGGGAAGAAGTTCTTCCTCATTTGGAGGTGAAAGTTCTCGTGGTTTAGTTTATACGCGGTCTGTGCCACTCCTGCCCGTATCTGAAATAAGTGCTGTGGAGAAATTGTGACTTCCTTGGGAAAAGTGATCTCTGAGTGGGTTTGCATTGAGCTCACCTTTCCCACTTGTAACAAGCTCAGCAAGAGCTGGTGCTGCAATGTGCAGCCACTGAGAGAGGATACAAGCCACGGTCATAGAGTTACTCATCAAATCAGAACAGGAAATTGCCTCCCAGTAGGTCTGTCCTGCCTTTACCCCCCGTGTGGTTGTGTTTCTTAGCACCATAGTTACTGTTTGTCCAGCCACACAGTCAGTTCCTAGCACAGGAGGTTTTGTTTGCAGAGGAGCTGGTTTGGATGTGCAGTGACGCTGTTCTCCACACAAAAATGCCTCATGCAGAAGGGATCATCTGCCAGTGTAGACAAAGAAAAGAGGAGACAGCATGTCTTTCCACTCTCAGCAGGCACCTGATTGCAGATCCCAAGAAAGCTACATGTCAATGGCCAAATGGCCATCGCTCTTAGGTTTTCCTGATTTTGGACCCTGGTGTGCTTCTGCTGAAGTCAACACAAGCCTTTCACTGGCTCCATTGGAACTGTGTGCGGATAAGATCCTCATCTGCACAAGTGCTGCAGACTTGTAAACCGACCATTCCTCATTTATGAAGTAGAAGAAGGTTTCATGGAAGGTTTAGAATCTCCAGGCATATCCTGGTACTGCAGTTGCTGTGATTGCAGTGTAGCACAAATGTATTGGGGTTGATTCTGCAGACCTATTGAAAGTCTTAAAATGTGCAAAGTCCACAACCCCACAGATAATCAGCTCCAGTTCTCAACTATCCTACTGTTTGAGTTTTTACTATTGACCTTACTTAAGCATGCATTGATGAAGTGTATGGCCTTTGTTCTATGTGCTTTAGACAAAATTGATGTGAAGAAGGATATATTCCATTTTCTTCTGTAGCTGCTCTGTACACCTTTTAAGAAAATTATTGCATCTTCCTGTAATTTTCTCTCTTCTAAAAGAGTAAGCAATGCCAGTTCCTTAAACCTTGTCCCACAGGTTGGGTTATCTAAATCTTCATCATCTTTTTTGTTACTTCTCTTAGACTGGTTTACTTTAGTGATGACCCAAACTGGACAAGTACCAGAAGAAACTCTTCATGTGTGTTGCAGGCAGTATTTCTGTTTCTACATCCCTCCACGTGGTATTGCAACACCAGGACACTGTTGAGTCGTGTTAAGCTCGTTATCCTGTTACCTTTGGTGATATTACTGAATCATTTTCTTAACCACTGTGGTTTTTGTGGTTGATTAGTCCTACCTAACTTTAGAATTTTGATGCTGTACTTAACCACGTGTATCCTGCTTCTTCAAAACCATTTCTCCACTTTATCTGGATGCTTTTAAATTTTGAGCACATCCTTGTCTGATTCTCTTGAGGTTTCTCTAGATTTATGTTCCCTGCAAATTTAACTAATATGTCTTCTATTCCTTTAGCCAAATCATTAATCAAAATATACTGAATTATATGCTGGAATGCCACTCAGGAAAACCCTCCAGTTTGACAGTGAATCATCAGTAACTGATTTCTGAGTGGAGCTAAGCAGTCATGTAAGTGGGATTTTTCTAGACTATGTTTTTCCCCCGGCTCTTTATGACTACATTGTAAAGTTCTTATTAAATATACCTACTGTGTTTTGCCTGCCTGTAATACCCGTGGCAGTATTGTACAGAAAAATCTGTCTGCATTGCTAATTACACCTCCCCTTATTTTCATCTAGATATTAAAATTGTTTCTTTGTTGATTCCAGTATTTCTGCTGTAACTAGAAGTAAGCTTCCTAGCTCTTTTCTCCCATTTTTAACGCTAAGCACTGTGTTTGTACCTCTTCATAAGTTCTGTTTAATGCTTCTGAGATTGCTTCTATCTATGCTCAGAGTATCTGAGGGTGAATTTGATCAGGTGGAGTATTCTGAAGACAACTAACTTGCCTAAATACTTTCAAGCCCGTGTTTTCCCATCACTGATGTTAGGTCTGTTATGCTTCCAATCCCACCTGACCATCTTAGGTAATTGAAATCTATTTTTTTTTTTCAGGTACCAGTAATATTTTAACTTCGTATAGCTCTCTGGAAGTTCCAAAATGTGTTTTAGAAGCTGCATAAGTATGCAGGCATTTACCTGCGTCAAGCTCCTGATGTCTGTGGCTGGATGGGTGACAAAATCCAGCCTGGCTGTGATTTACAGCTAGCTTTGGTATATCTGCACTGCGTTGCCATTACATCAGTAAACACATAAATTTACCCTAAAGTAGGAAAAATTGCTTAGATAGAAATCTTACTTATAGAGTGCATGAAAGTCTGGCTTAAATGGTTTAGTATTGCTAAAAATGTTTGTGCTGTACTAGTACCTAAAACATGCTGGCCCTCCCTGAAATGAAAGGAAGATTTGAAAGGATATTCTTCTAATAATTTTTTTTTTTCTTGAGTACAAAAAATTCTCTCCAGATCTCAAAGTGAAAATTTGGCTCTTTAATTCGATTTTATCCACTAGTGATTGCTGGTGATACAGATGAGACATAGTCCTCTTACCATATTAACTGCTTCACTGTTTGCTGTACTTTACAAACCTTCAGAAATGACTGGATTCAGCAGAGCGTCCATTTAGAGCGACTCCACCTGGTTACTGACATAAGGGACTTCCTGGCAGCACAAGGTTTAATGTTGCTGTATAAATTCTGGGTAGGCAGCATGAAAAAGATATGAGAGTATTTTGTACCTCAGATCCTGTTCAATATAAACGAAAGAAATGTTTTTATTGAAGGAGGAATATTCTTACTCACTGGAGAGGTGCTGCAACACAGAGGAGTTAGAAAACCCAAATACCTGGATGTTCAGAATTGTCTTTAAACTGCAGATCTCGAGGCATTTTGGGAGTAAGTGCTGTTATCAGCATTTTGTGCAGGTAGAGAAAGAGATTGGGAAATTCCATCACTGACTTTGGAGGTTGTTAAACAGCTGCTGTCCAAGTTGAGACATTCTATGATCAGCAGTTCCAAAAACATTCATCAGGGAGTATTCAAGGAACTGCTTAAGAATGTCTCTGGACTGTTAATGTTGGTTTTTATTAATTGATACAGCACTGGGAAGGCAAATACTGTGCCAGAATTTTAAATGGGATGGCTTCATAATTACAGGCCTTTCAGTCTGGTGCCAATCTCTGGCAAAATAATGGAAGACTGAAACGGGGTATTATTAGCAAAATAATCAGGAATAATGTAATATATGGCTGTTCTTATTGGTTTATGGAAAATATATCTTGTTGGACTAACTCAATAACTTTCTTCTGATAGATGAGATTTGGTTGATGAATGTTGTGGTGCTGATGTAATGGACTTTCTTGGGGCATTTGTCATGATACCACACAACCTTTGATTTAGAAATGAGAATAATGCAAATTCAACTGGGCAACATATTAAAAAGACATAAAACTGCTAATCTGGTAGTCTTAATATGCAAAGTGGGAATTATTATCTAATAGGCTCCCTTCGGGATTGTTGGGTCATGCTCTGTTTCCCATTTCTGTTAAAGACTGGGAAATTATTTAAAAAATAATTAATGGCAAATTTATGTAGATGGAATAAATTTTGGGACTTTGGAAATAAATTTAGTGTATGAAGTGATTAATAAATCATACACACTCCAGTAAAACAGAAGGTAAAGCCCTGTCCTTTGCAGGGCAAGGAATTGGACTTTGATGATCTTTATGGATCCCTTCCAACTCAGTCTATTATATGGATCTTTGATTCTAAGTTATATTTGCAGGATGAGTGACTGACCTGAGAAATAATAACTGAAAGGTATGTGGGAGATTGTGATGGATAACGGGGGGAATGCAGGGTTTTACTGTCATACCAAAGGCCTAAAAGTGGCCTAAAGAGAAACTTCCAGCAGTAGTGATGGAGCTCTCCTGTGTCAGGAGTGATGTGATAATTTCACCAACAGCTGAGTCCACGTGAAGATACAGATTCATGTGTCAGAAAGGAATAAAGAGTTGCTGAAGGCTTAGAGAATGATTAATGGACTGGACATTCTGTGCAGCAAGATACTCAAGGACTTGAACCTGTTTAGTTTAAGCAGAGGTAATTTGTCCCAGCCTGTGTCTATACAAGGCACAGAATATGAGGCTGGAAAACTTTGACATAGCAGTTATTAGGAAATAAAATGGTGTAAAGTTGGACGTTAGGCAAAGGTAGACTCTAGGTGCACATTTCTGTAATAATGGTAATAAACCATTGAAGTTGTTTTTAAAGGATCATTGTGGGTTCTCTGCCTGGAGTTTTTAAAATCAGGTTTCCTTGGGTTTTATTTTTTCTGAAAAATATATTCTGCTTCAATTAGGAATTGATTTAGGCTGAACCCATAGCTGTGTTATGGAAACATTGTGTTGTGTTACTGATCATTGTGTTACTGATCATTGTTAGAACTGGTTTTGTCATTTCTAAACGGATTTACTCAAGACAACCCAGTGGGACACTGACAGGGTAGTGACCTGTTCCTGCTGACTCCCAGCCTAGGGTGTTACCCTCTATAACACACGACTTCCTTCTAAATAAGAGAAAGGCTGGAATTTCTTAAATATATGTTCTTTTACACGTGCATGTGCGTGTGAGAGTCCTGCTCCCATGCTCAGTGGGGGAGGTTAAAGGGAGCTCTTTCCCCATCTGTGCACCTTGCCCAGGAACAGTTCTCAGGCTGTACTTTGTGCTGGGTGAGCGCAGCGGCGTGGAAACCCCACCCAGGGCCAAGCTGAACCTCAGTCTGTTGCCTCTAGACAGCTGATGTCACCCTGGGAAGGCTCTTCGTGGAAGCCAGGGCTGATCTCCCACATACACCCCATATCCGATGAAGAATGTGCTTTCCTCAGTTCCCTTGGAGCCATCAAAGCTTTTTTCATTACCAGTTTTTGGCTTTCCTGTGCTGCACTGGCTCCCAAGTCATTACTTTCCTCTGCTGAGTGGGAAGTTTGCGTTTCAGATGCTGATTTTTCATGATGCATGTTCAATTTCAACCCCTAACAATATTTTTTATTAATGATGAGCCTTTCTTTTTTTTCTTTGTTTTCTTTTTGTTTTTTACTGGAATACCTGTGTTGGTTAAATAGTTCCTACCCCACAGATCAGGAACTGTTTGCTGACACACAGAAAATGTGTGCCACCGAAAAGGGAGGATATAAGGAAAGGCTCTTCTGAGAGCTGTTTTTGTGGGATCCTGAACATGTGTCTCTCGCACCAGCTCAGAAGGCCAAATCCTTGTGTCCTTGCTCAGATGCTTGAATTTGAGAGGTGCTCTGAAATTTTTCAGTCCAGCTGGGCCAGTTCCGGAGTGATTCAGTGTCACTCCTTAAGTCGTTTGGTATTCTTTATGTTTGATGTAGTGTCATGTGGAGAGGCAGCACAAGGATCTCTGTATTTTACAGCATTTCACAGCAAGAAGGGCAGCCATGCAGAGAAGTGTGTACATCACCTCGTTGATAAGAGAACAGATCCCCATTTGATTCCAGCACAGGCTGGTAGAGGGAGCTGTGATGGACACCTGCCAAGGGAAAAGCTGCAGGGTCACCAGTTATGGTACTACACCGGCTTCAGTTCATCTTTTCTTCTGCTGTTACAGAAATAGCAAGACAGGATTAATAGCAAGGAAGTAACTCCTAAATAGCAGGAGTTTGTAAATGTCAGACTCAGCGTGTCAGACTCGTCTGCCACAAGCAAATTCTGCTGCATTTTTCTTTATGGATTTTCTGTCATTCACAAATAACCTGTGTTTTCAGGCTCATTGTTTAATGGTTCCAGGCATATTCATAACAGAGATGCTCATTTTGACTACAGAGAGGGGAAAAAGGCATCTTTTTTCCAGTCGCTAAGAAAATAATCATCTTAACATAATGGGATGTGTAGATGGTAGCAGACAAAATTTGACTGGGGTTCTTTGACAAAGAGAGAAGGAAAAGCTCACTCTGGATTTTAAAGTTCTTTAAAGAATGCACATCAGCAGCAATCAGGTCTAACAGGCTGAGATAGGGTGAGAATAATCGTTTACATCTCACGCTTATGTGAGAAGTATCTCTGTAAAGCAAGTGATTAAAGTGCACCACTGGGCTCTGAAGTCTGTCTTTTGAAAAACTGATTCTTTGAAAGCTGCCTTCTAGTTTGTCAGTGTCAGGGAAACCGGTTTTATTTTAGGAATTCTTTCATGTCTGTATGATAATATAAGACTCCAGTGCAGGGGAAATATTTTTACTTTGGCTTTGGGCCAGTTTGACTACCGGTCCCAGTTGTCAAGAACAGAATAAAAACCCCACTGGACTAAGAAGAGGTTATTTTCAAAGCAAACATGGCTGATACAATAAAACAAGACTCAGAGAAAGACATGGGATTTGCACTTACAGATCTCTTGGTGCTTTTGTAAATCTAATCCCAAAAAATAAGCCCTTGTCATTACAACCAACTGTGCAAGAGAGATTCTGCACAGCTGTGCAACCGAATAGAGACTGAAAGTAAAGCTTTAAAGGACAGTTGTTACAAGTGTTCACCGTTCACCTTTTGTTTACTTTTAAAGTGGATATTTGATTCTCAGTAATGACGAATTTTCATAATTTTCACAAAGAAACACTTCCTCACTTTGTCAGAGATGTTACCTGGCCATGCAAACTGAGGGCTTAGACCGGGAATTTATAGAATCTAATCTTTCCTAGCACTGTTTCTCTTTAAACTTGTCACTAACACAGCCTCCCTACTGCTGCTTTCTCGGTTGTAATCTGGGGCAGGGTGTGTGCATGTCATTAGCTGCTCATGTCCCAGGGCCAGCAGAGAGTTATAAACTCTGATAAAAAGCTGTTACTGACAACTCAGCTTAATGGGGGATTTCAGATTCAGAAAGCAACAAGAGCAGATGTGATCAGGAAAAAAAAGCAGTGACTAACAGATACAAAACCTCAGAGCTATAACTATAAATACAAACAAATCATTGTGCTGTGCTCACTTTCATCATGACAGACAACCTTTCACTGCAACAATACATACACAGCAATAAAAGCTGGAAAATCCTGGAGCAGATCATCAGCAGGGATAAATTCTCACAGCTCCATGACAACAGCATTGTGATAATTTATACCTGACAAAGGCCTGCTCTTTACAGAACAACTCCACCTCTTTCGGAGCGGAATTCATCTTTCTACAGAGAGGTATTTACCTCCTCTGGTGTAGGCTTAGCAAGTAAATCCTGCGTGAGGGGCTGGAAGGCAGATAGGTCTTGTGCTGCTTTGCTGCATCAGAGTGTTTCACCTGCTGTGTTGTTGCATTGTTCAGATGAACGATTTGGCCTCCGAAGAATTCCTAATAGGAAAGGCTTTGCTAACTAATGTGAAAGTCAGCTGGTGTCCCTTGAGATGCCATAATTAAGATACAGCAGATGTTGAAACTTTTCTTCAGAAGGTGCTAGTGATTAAGATATCATGTGTAGTAGACATATGCATTTGCTTAGATACAAGGGAGAAAACAGGGATTGTGTGAGATCCCCGTTTCACGAGGCAAGGAGGAAGGTGCAGTGTGTGCTGGGAGATTTGTTTAGACAAGCTCATGGCAGAAGAATTAACTTGGGAAGTGTCTGGCTGATCAAGAGCAAAAACGGTGCTGATGTGTGGAAGCTGGAGGGCATGTAGAGAATTTGTACTTTGGCAAAAGATCTACTTGATGGGTCCAAGGAGGAGACAACAGCCCAATTTTTTTAATGCATTCCCCTTCACTTACTTTATTTGGATTACTGCATGTCATCCTGCTTTGCTCTGTAACCAAATGCATGGATGGAGGCATTTTGGAGAAAAGTTTGGGTCTTGTCTTTCTCTCTCTGTGTTGAAAGGTCTCAAATCTCCTATTCTTCTCTGAAGTATGGAGTGATTTCATCTGAATTTTTGCTTTCTTTTTTGTATTACTGCTTGTCTGCTGTTTCCTTTTGCTAAAGATGCCTTGCTTAGTGTGTATCTGCTGCTTGTGACAGGGTGTCTCTTTCTGATGTGCTAAAAATCCTTCCAGCAGCTGATTCTAGAATACTGATGTTCCAGTCTCGGTGCCTCTTCATAAATCAGAGCAAGGAAAGTGCTGCTTAAGCACTGTTTATGCAAACTTTGGTTCAGAAACCGAGTGGTGTTTCTGTTAAGGATTCAGAAAATGCACTTAGACTGTATAATATTGGAGTCTTTGCTCCAATGATGGATAAAGAGAATTTAATGTGTTCCATTAAAGCGTCACAATTTCCTTGTGGTAACAGGTTGTGTTATCACCCTATGACAACTGTGAAGTGAGTTAATAGTGATCAAAATATCTACTGTACCTGCATCTCACTTTTCTTACGTTGCTGGCGTGTTAGCTCTGCTGTCTTGCCCAAATTCCAGTTAAAAAACCTGTGTTCTGCCCACCTTAATTGTAACTCCCTCCGAAGCACTCAGCACCCCTTCAGCTCCCCTACTTATCCTTTATTTCTGCTCCAACCTGTTGAGCACTTGCTGGGAGCTGTCGGGCTATGGAGCTCTAGTCACAATTCCTACATCATAATCTACGAGTTAATTTCACAGCACTTTCTTAGGACAAAAAGCAACATATGAGTTATTCCTTCCCACCAGAGCTCTGTAATTTCAGATAAAAATCTGAAGAATTAAGACCAGCTATGTGAATGTTTCTGGGAGCTCTGTTGGTACCGTGCATTCTGTGTGCTTTTATATGTGTGCCTTATTGAAGGAAAAAAATTAAAATATTTTCAGAGCTAAAAAGCTTTTACAAAATACCACGACAAAACCACCTGTAATCTCTTCAAAGTATGAACTGCAGTTCAGCAAAGGTGTCACTCTTCTATTCTAACTAACATGGCAAAAATTCTTTCAATTTTTGTGACATTTTTCTCTTAAGCACTGCAAAACATTTTAGAAGTTTTAGAAGTTATGGGTTATCATCATCATTTGAGAGGGGAATGTACTGAATCTCAGAGGAAAGTTGAATGAATTGGAGAGGAAACTTCGAAGTACCAACTTCAGTTTTGAAATCGTCTTCTTTCTGAAATGTAAAATCATTTGCCATTGAAGCAAAACTGTTCCCAAAATATGACTTGCATTTTTGAAAGGGAGTCAGAAGAGTGTTTATATAAGCCCAAAAGTACCTAAATATCTCAGGTATGGCTGAAGCCATTTCTTTAGGCTGGGGAGTGACCACTTGGTCACTTCCTGCAGTCGATAGTTACAACCAATTCTTACTTGGCCCTTGTGTAGAAACTGAGCTGTTAATAGAAATAAAAGATGATTAACTGTTTCCTTTAAAAACATGTGTAGCTATAAGTTAAATCTGTATTGTTACCCCTTGAGACCTTTTTTCCTTTGGTTTTGGTTTTTTTTTAACCAGGTTAGCCTAATGGGTTTCTGACCTAAGTCCCTTAAGCTGGAGGGAAAAGTTTCTGGTTTTGTTTGCCCAAAAATGCAAAGCCTAATGACAGACAGAAGAAACACATCTTACCTCAAACCAGAGGTACGTCTTGGTTCAGTCAGGAACTTAACAGAGGAATAACAGTGTTGAATTTTAGCTTCAAGTAAACTGCATCTATTCCTCCATCAGCTTTGAATTTTTAAATCTTATTCACGAAGGGAAGGATATAATTGAGAAGACGAGACTATATCCTGTACTTTCACTTTCTGTATTTCCAGAACAGACTTTCCTCTGACTTTGCTCTGTGGCCTTGGACTTCCTCTGTAGCCAAAACGCTCTCACAAAGTTAATTTCTTCTGATAGGTGTCCTCCTCTTTCTCTTCTTGTCCACATTTTAGCCTTTTTCATTGTATTAGCATGCTACAAAAATTCACATCTTCAAGTGATTCTGCTGCAAGGTGCCACAATGTCCTGCTGGGGTCACAAAGCAAAGCTGACACTGAGATACATATGGCCTTTGTTGGAGAAAAATAAGGAAAACAAAATACAATAATGTGGTTGTCTAAGTCAGTGATGAGGTTCATGTAGTGCTGTGCAACTTATTTGTGAAGATATCTTGAGAATCACAACCAGATGTTTCAGAAAGAAGATCAATTCTTTCTCTAGAAAGAAGAGAATTTATTCTCATATCTGAGAATAAATGTGGGAGGTTGGGAAATTTCCTTTCCCTCTTACTAGTAACACTTGCATGTTTTATAAACTTGAAACTCGCTTTCTCAGAGGGCCTTGATGTGCCTTTAAGTTTAAATTCTATTTCAGACATCAAGAAAAGCTGGCACACCTGAGAGCCCCTCTAGTTTTGACAGCTACTCTCCTTGGTCTGCAGCAAAGAGCCAGCTCTGCTTCTTATCCTGGATGATCGTGGCTGTAACAGCATTTTCCACTGGTTTGTCTGTTTTAATGTTGAGAACTTCAAGTACATGGGGTTTCCACATCCCTGAAATTACAAAATTCAACCTTATTGAAAACCTGAAATGCTTAAACAAAGAACAGGATGGTTTAGAAAGCTGGTAAAGGATTTTACTTCTGTTGTCACAGGATGAACTGTTCATGAACCAGTGTAAAAAGAAGGGTAAAAAATCAATTCTGCATGTTCATACAATTCTTCATCATGTTCATTGGCATATCAGGGACTTTAATGAGATGTGTCTGGCACTCAGACATGGATTGAATGAACCAGTTTAAAGAGCTATAAGTTATATTTATAGACCTACAGTTCATATAAGCCAGATATCCAGTGTGTGCTGGTGAGTTTCTCCTAAAAGAGCAAAGAAATTCTCCGTGATGCTCTGCAGTGCAGCTTTGGGTCGTGGTCACTTTTCAAGTCCTTCATCTGTTCAGATTTCAGTGAACAGCTGTAAGGACAGATCAGCATCTAAACACACTTTAGAGATGGGAACCAAACTGTGATGGAAACATAAGCTCTACTGTGCTGAAAGAATGGAAATCGTGGAAAGGAAGTGGGTTAGGGCTTTATGGCAGCAAATGGGGCCTGTGACGTTGTGGGCTCATTGACCAGGAGAGGGCTGGGATGGTCTGTTAACTGTTCTGCGATGTAAAACTGTTAACTGTTCTGCTGGTTGTTCTGTGATGTAAAATTCAAGAACATTTCAGTGCAGTAGAATCCACACCCTTTTGATCATAAACCCTGAGCTTCTCTGAGCAGGGATCTGGAACATTTGCTGTTTTGTGAAGAATGAGGAACACATGGTCCTTTGTAAATAATAAATGATAAAAATAAAGCATGAGTAACCGTGCCTTAAAAAGAGAGCAGCAAATGCATTGAGAAATGTCAGTTGCAGGACCAGGATTACCTAACGAGCTATAATTTATTATTTGTCATCTAACTTTAGAGTGTTAACTCCTAAACTTAACTACTTAATTCCTGAAGGAAGGGCTTCTCCAAAATTAGCTTTTAAAAATATTAAAATATGGGACTTCAAGTAGGATTTGTCAAGAACTAGAAACAATTAGAAAGAGGGTAATGAGAAAAATAGAAAACATGATAAAACAGTTTAAACAAAAGAATAAAGTTTGAGTTCTGTCTACTTACAGTCTATCAGTAAAATTAATGAGTTTTTGTGGGGTAAGCAATGCTCTGTGATGATCCTCTGAATAATACTGAATGTCTCTGTCATAGGACATGCATTTAATAAAAGTTTGTCCATAAAGTAAAATTATGTTTTGAGCTGTTGGTAGAATTTGCCAATAGGGGTGAGAATAGAATGTGTTTAGGTAATATGTATTTTATAAATCTAATTTTTGATTTTATTTTCCTTTATTTTGTAAACTAAGAAATTAACTTTATAAAGTGTTCTCTGGCAGGTCAGGCATATGTGACAGCAGAATCATGAGAAATTTGTGCATGTTAAGGATGTATTCCAGGCAAAGTCATAGAGTTCAGGAATTTTAATGTTTAAAATTTTTTTTCTAAAGTAAAACCAGTTTTGTGTTTGAGGATTTTAATTATTTGCTTCTTCACAAAGACCAGAGTTCTCTGTAGAACTGGCATCTTTTAGTGCAACTTCAGAATGAAATTCAGAGACTCCTGTGCTGTAAATATTTTATATAACCTAAGGACAGAGCTGATCCTGCCCATGAATACCGAATACACCACTTACTTTGTCAGTAGTCACATTAACCATTTTTTCCTTCCCATGCTAGTATGCAATATATATTTTCAGGATCATGTTGTCATGAAAAAAAATTTATTGATTTCTTTGACAATCTCTTTACTGTAATAAATCTAGCTTGCTTTTCCAAGTCCAGCTCTGAGTTCCAGCCTCTGAGAGATCCCAGGAGGCACAGAGCTCCAGAGACACTGCTGTGATGGACTTTCCTGTGTCACTTCAGTGTCTCCACTGTTTATTTCCCTGCATTTTAGAAAAATAGCACAGGAACTCAAGAGTATGAATATGGCTTCCTGCTCTATCAGTAACATCTAATCTATCTTATCTTAAGTGATCTCCACATGCATCCTTTTATTATCATCTTCTGCACCAGAAAGAAAATACAGTTTTTATTATTCTGCTACATCCTATTGGCACTTCATATGTTTATCTCCAGAGTCTGGTGACACATGTGTGTTCCATGTGTTGCAAGAGGTCATCTCTGTCTGTAAATCTATCTATCTATCTATCTATCTATCTATCTATCTGTCTATCTAGCTATCTATCTATCCATGAAAAGAGGAGAGAAAGGGTAAAGAAGAGAGCGGTTGGCACTGGAAATAATTATATTTTTTGCGGCAAATTTTAGCACATTATTTATAGGTAAATCTATCCCATTAAATCTTGACAGAGGGATGTGTCAGCAGAATTTCCTGTGATTGTTTGGGACCCACAAAGTGATCCATACTGCAGGCACCATGTAGCACCTGATGATTTTGAAGGCAGGGAACAGTGCAGTGATGCTCTTTTTCCTGTAGAAGTTCCCTGTGTAAGTTTTGGAGCAACATCTTTAAGAATATTGCCAGCAAATTCACTGTATTTGTATGCTTATACAAGACCGTAGTAATGGGAGAGAACTGCTTTGTTCCATGAAAAGTTTTTCCAGGTAATGGCTTTACCCACAGTGACAGGCAGTTGTGATGATCCAGAAATAATTCTCAGGACTGTAATTTTTTTTTTTTTGCAACAATTAGCTGGAGTCTGCAGAATTCTTCGCTGAGGGTTAGAACCAGAAAAAGCAGAGCTGACTAATGGAGCAGTGTGTAAGAAGCGATATAGAGGTCATCTACCCATAGAGAACTAGAAAATGGTGCTCCACATTCTTTTAGCAGAGCAGCATTTTAGAGAGGAGCCGGGTATTTTTCCACCAGACTGTATTTAATATTCCAGAGCATGAGTTTTTCTTCTGAGTTTGAAACGTCTGACTATGGGAGATATTTAGATATTTCACTGTCTCCCACCTAAAGCTGGGAACACTGAGAATGTGCAAAACCCTTGGCAGCTGCTGCCATCTGACAGGAGGGTGCTTGACTTGAGTGTGTGATGGTCAGTGTTAGAGATGAGCAGTGTCAGGCAGTGAAATGGGCCTGCAAAGTGATGGGCTGGTTTTCAGTCCAGTCCTTGCCTACAGCTGGTTTTTCTGTTTTATTTTAACCAGGTACCACGGAGCCAGGGTATGGCTCTTCTAACTGTTGGGAGACTTGGCAAGAGAGACCCTAAAAGCTTAAATAGAAGGTTGCCTTGGACTGCAGGAAAGTTTCAGGGAGCTGTCTGGATGTGCTGGTGGATTTTAGAAAGCTTAATGAGCAAGAATCACTATGACAGCTATTTCAGTCATAGACAGGCTTGCTCTTTACACCTTACAGCCCCAGAGCTGTACCCAAAATAGCTGTTTGCATGTTCCAGGCAGGAAGTAATTTGAGTTTGGTGATGAGGTGAAGGGCTGTGTTTTCTGTCTGTTTCTCTGATTTTCTGCTGCAAAGGGATGAGTCCTGGTAGGCACATGGCTCTAGCACAGTGTCCCAGTCCCCAGCTTGGTGATAATTGGTGATAATTCCCATGCTAAGGAAATGAGTAATGAAAAATAGGCTGAAAAAGGCAAATGAAATAAAAATTGCGTCTTTGGGGCAGTTCTAGCCAAAAGACCAACAAATTAAATATGTGGGAGCTTCTTAGGGAGCTAACTCATATTACTCTCTTTCTCACAGTGCAGGGACACAGAAATCAGATATGAACTAGATGTTAAATTAATGAAGGTTAAAGTCAACAGTTTTAGCTGATCTAATTTTCCATTGCATAATACAGAAAATCTCTCTTTTGGGGGTTCCTTTTGAAGGTGAACAAGGGAAGTGGAGTGAGATGTGTCCCTGAGGTTTCTGAAATGTCAAACCTTGAAGGCTTCATATACATTCCTCTAAGATGTGCAGTGATATAGAGGCTCTTTCTAATAGCAAATACCAGAAGATGTGAATGGAAAGTACAAAGTTTTGTTAGGTAACAAAACTTTAAAAAAGTTAGACATTTGTTCAAACCAAAACAAAGACTAAAATTGCAGAAGAGTGAATGTAATTAATGGGAAGATCCTGCTCTGTGATATGACAAGTACAAACCCAAATCTAAGTGCTAGACCTGTTACTTCATGCAAATAGAACAATGAGAGATGAAAGAAGAGTTCAACCATGAAAGTCAGGACACAGCATTAGAGATGAACCAGAGTGAAAAACTGGAAGGAAGCACAGTAGGACACAGATGAAAAGCGATAATAAGCAAATAGAGTCAATGGTGTAATGGCTCTGAACTAAACAAAATCTGGGAGGAGACAGTCTGGAAACTGCAGTAGGTTTCAGAGTCCTTTTCTCTGTGAAGGATGTGACTAACACAGTAACAAAGATGTTACTTGAAATGATTAAGATTCTAAGGGCAAGTCTGTTTTCTAATCTGCCTCAGTGTTTACTTGTTTCTGCAGGAGCAAGTACAAATTCCTGTGCCATGAGCAGGAGACTCAAGCAAGTGCAAATGTTTTTGTTATCAGTGTGAACCCAGCATTGTGGCTCTGAAAATGCTGTGCTGAGATGCTTTAGCAAAGAGACCAAGGAACATTTCTGGGGCTAATTATGCAGTAACTTGTTTAAGGCAAGCCCTCTCCTAATCAGCTCTGTTAGAGATAGATTGGGGCCCTGCATTATATGGTTGTATAGAATTATCTTTTCAAGCCAGGAGGCATGAGAAATCAGACAACCTGTTTAACACATGCTAGAAAACCTCATTTAATAATTCCTGTGTGCTGCCTACAACTATATAAGTATAAACATACATGATTAAAGCCTGAAAGTAGTTCTTTGTAAATAACAGGAGGAGGAAGAAGCCAACTGCAATCCTTGACTCACAGGATTGCTGTGAGCCATCAGTCTGGTACATCCATGAAACAAAGTAGAGAACAACTCGAGATGTATGTCAGGCAAGAAATCTCCGGTAGAGCTGTGACAGAAATGTCATTTTATAAGGCATTAGAGAGATTTGATTTGGAAAATCGAGAACAATCCTTACCTCTCAGGTTTAAAAAAAATGACTTGCAGGCAATATAGACATCTTTGCTTTTAAAAGGAGGGCAAAAGAATTGAGCTGCCAAAATGAAGATGAAGTGTTGCCATGGCTGTAACTGAGGCTGCTCTGGACTGCTGTTCATCTTGGGGTTGCAGCATTAAAGCACCATGAAAGAGCTGTCCTCTACTAAACTCAGCAGCATCGCCAGCCAAGCCAGGGAACACCATATACAGAGATGTGAGCTACATACTGATACATTTTGCCAGTATTTTTTTGAGTTATAGTGGATATCTATATCACTGGCTATAATTACTGTTCCCTTCTAAATATATGATTTACCTTCAAGCATTTATTTGATGTAATCAGTCCTTAAATAAATGCAATTTGCTTCATTATTTTTTCATGCAACTGAATATGCACAAAATAGGTTCACACACGGGCCAGAATATGCAATAGCTCTGCATTAGGAGACTTGGCTTGGCAGGACTTTAAAACTGTTCAATGCTCAGTAGCTCCTTTTTGTGACAAAAAGAACATGATATGAGGCTTGGAGACTTCTAAAAAGCCTAAATTTTTCTGAACAAAGACAAAATTTGAAAAAATGCTGCAAGTCTCTTAAACTTTCCAGTTCTTGGTTTCCTTGTCACTTAAATGGAGTTACAATTTATGACAAATTTTCTGGCTCCAGCAGGTCTTCACTTATACTCAGAATTAGACAGGTTCTGAACAAGGCCCAGTGATTAATGTTTCAAGAAAAGAAATAATTGCCAAGTATTATTAATTTAATTTCTCTACAGTATTTATAGACATTTTTCATAATTCTGAATCAGAATCTCTTTTCATATAGAAAAGCTTTGCAGGAGACAGAAGTAATGACATACTTCACACACATACCTTCTTAATGTATGCAAATTATTGTGTTTTTAGAAATTACACACAGCCACTGCAATCTTACAAACCCCTGCAAATTAAAATGAGAGAAAATTACTTTAAAACAGCCTTGTTCATTGAGCATTTATCTTTGTACTAGACAAGAATATAAAGTAAAAAGAAGCTCAGGAAAGCCGGAGGCATGAGCAGAACTTCTTATCACAACAAATGATCCAACTACTTATGAGATGCTAGTTCTGAAAATCAATGAATAGTGACAATATCTTTTAAGAAGATTGCAACACTTAATATTAAGTTTTCTTATCTTCCTAAGGACCAAATCCTGGCTCTTGGTAAAATCACTGAGAGTTTTGTTAATGCCTCTAATGAGAGCACGACCAAACCTCGAGAGCCTAATTTGAAAGCGTATTAGCTTTCCCGAGAGTTGCCGTGAACAAGTTCAAATTAGTTGCATCACACTGTGGAATAAAAATCTGTGCTTGCCTTTGTCTCTTTGTGTCTGTGCATGCATATATGAAGGAGCGTTCAGTTCTATAAATTATAATGTGTTTTCAGTGCAAAAAGCTGACATTTTGAACAGCAAGGGGAACTGGCTCAGCAATCAGTTGAGCTCTCATTTGATATCCGATAGCTTTTTGTCAGTTTTAGCAGACAAAAGTTCTACAGAGCAGTTTATTGTTTCTCTTACACAAATTATCATTTTTAGAAGCTTTTGGTGTGGTACATCTGATTTTATGGGAGGAGGATGTGTGTCTGGATTCTGTTCTTGTTGCTTCTCTGTTTATGCATGGATAATATAATCTGAAATGCTACCAGTTTCAAAGAACTAACTTTATATAGTTGTATACATATGGGACAATAAACTACTTGCTTTATTTTCAGAAGGCTCTTTGAGAACTTTGAGAATTAATTGGAAAAACTTTTCAGTGAAGACAGCATTGCTTGAAGCCATGGAGGAATCACAGAGATACTTCTTGGTGTGAACTGCTGTGGAGTCAAAACTCTATTTCATGTGCCTGATGTTATATAAGCAAGATCTATTTTAGAAAGGCCACAATGTTTTAATATGCAGTACAACATATGAGAAATACAGAACGATTAAAGAGGGATCACTATTTTGTAAACAAGCTGTGAGTATCATTACAGCCTTTGCAGAAATTAAAAGGTTATATTGCTCTACAGAGTTTTGGGGAGGATGTTACATAACTGCTTGGTGCTTTCGCTCTGTTTGTCAGCCTGTGTATCTGCTCTCTTGCTGCATCTGCACAGAACTGATTGGAATATGAACTGATTTTTTATGCTTTCACTCTTTTGTAGCTATAACGGGGTCTCTGTGGATGGGTGCACGCTGCAGTTCGGGGGTCTGGGTAAAAGGTTGCTCCTGGCTTAAGGACCATGAAATGGGCATGGATGTATATAATTGGTTAGTTTGCATGCATAAAAATGCAAGTCAGAAACTGCTCTGGTTTATGCATCATTGTTTGTCCTCAGAGAGTCTTTTTATCATTTGTAACTTCCTCCTGAGGAGTGCCCCACATGCATTTCTTAACCACATACCCTGAAGCAAAGAGAGATGCCCGAGAAAGGATGGGAATCTTGAGAAATGCTGAATAGCTCCAAGCTTTCCAGGAACTCTTTTTCTACCTGGGGAAATCCTGCAGACTTTTAGGATTGTTTTCTGTCACCAGAACAACATCCCCACCCTACTGTGCATTTGTGAGGCTGAATATCAGGATATCTAAGCGGGGCTGAGCTGCTGCAGACCGTGGGGGTGTGTGTGTGAGGAGCACAGTGGGCTGTCACTGAAGGAGGGTTGCATTACAATCTGGCTGGTGACCCGGTGTGTGCAATAGCTGTTTGCCATGTACAATATGCTTGTTTCTGGAGGCTTAGTAGCCAGTGGAAATCAGAGATCAGAAACTGTCATTTTGAAAGAACAGAGGGTAATTGAAATCTACCCGAGGCTGGTTCACCTGAGGACTATGTGCTTCCACTCCTTCAGCAGCTTAATTCCCAGTGCACCAGGCTGAAATGCCACCTTACTGCTCGTGTCAGTGGGAATTACGTGTGCAGCAACGAGAAGCCAGTGTTACAAACGTGGCTTTTCAGTGTGGGCTGCTGGGTTTTGGCGTTTTTAAACCTTATTTTGTATCCATGGACAAAGTTAAAATTTGTTCTGCACGAGTTTCAAAAGCAAGGAAGTAATATCCAGAAGCAAAAGCAACATATGAAGAGCCAGGAAATTGCAGCTCCATCCTGGCTCTGTCACTGGTTTGCTGCTGTGTGACTTTAGAGAAGACATCCAGCATGAGATTCAAGTGAGTGCATTCACCTGAATCAGTGATCCTAACTCCCAGTACACACTGAACTGCTACAGGCACTGGGTTTAGGGCATAGCTCGCCCCAAAGCAGCTATCTCAATCCTGCTGATTTCTCACAGAAATAAAAGTGCTTTAGCATTAGCTTAAAGGTGTTTAAAGGTATGTGAGAGAGTCACATCTCAGCTCATACAGAGTATATGACATTCACACAGCATGTACGATCGGTGTCAGATACCGTGAAGATCTGCCTGGTTAAATCAAAGGATTTTTCAAAAAGAAAAAGAACTCTGCATTCTTGATTTTCCAGTGCTTGGCCAGTGCTGTAGCATATTTCTGTAGTAAAAATGACTAACATTGCAGAAACAGTGATTTTTTTTTATTCAGAGGCAATCATTGGACACTTACATTCTTTATCATCAAGGGCATTAAGTAGTCAATTTTACTAATGCACAATAGATGTAACCTGCCACCAAATTGGAACAGTTACATTTTGCATTCATTTTGTCCAGCTAAATAAGATTTATGGTAACAGAGAATCATGGATCAGATGTTTACATTATTGAATATGGATGAATTATGAAAACAATTTCCAAACGGATTAACAAATGAGTGCAATACGATGAGTAATATTTTATGAGTGTCTGTGGTTTCAGAATACAGTTCTCAAATTCCTAGCATCCCCAGTTGTTCTGGGGAAAATTGCTTAAAAAAAATCGGAACTATAAGTCAAGGCTCAGGTCTTCCAGAGATTCGTCTGATTGCATGTCTCGTATTGGTGAAATCCACTGTGGCACAGCTTGTCCCATAAGGTTTGTATAATGAAAATAAGAAAAGTTTCCACAATCTCATCATTTCCCAAATTTATAGGGACTTTACCAGTTGTGTGGCATATGAATATTCAGGGCTCTTCCCCAATGTGTCAGAATATGCTATGAATAATTTATAGCTGTAGACTGAAGTCTTGTCCTTTCAGCTTTGGAAATGTATGCATCAACACAGACGTCTCCATTTCCTGCTATTGAAACTGTATCCTAAATATTCTTTGTTCCAAATTGCCAGCTTTGCTGAGGAGGCCCAGGACACCAACATATACATGCACTTGATGTTATAATTGTGGTTGTCAAAAGGAAATTTAATGCCTCATGTAAGTGGTTATCTGCAAAACCAGAATCCTTCCTATGCTTGGTCTCTGCAGCAGAGAGTAGCAAAGATGTTATTTATCCTGATGCCAGGATGATTTTTGCCTTTCTATATACCCCTTTTATATACCCCTTTATATAGCCTTTTATATAGCTTTTATATATCCTTAGTGCTTTTAGCCCACACCCTTGTAATTCCCTCAGTCTGATACCCCATGTCCCATAAAGCCAGGACACCAAACATCCTGGAAGCTGCGTCTAAGGGACAGACAGCCCCAGACACCAAGGTCCTCTCTAGAACACATCCTGTAAACTGAGATAGGCCCATCCAGGGGGGAGACTCCTCAGAATGGGGGGATTAATTCTAGTCTCCCACTGGGGAATCTTTGATAGATGTGCTCATTTGCAAGGCCTGTAAGTTGTGTACACGATCTATCGGGGTGTGCATTCCAGTGGGAGCATCCCAGGGTGTGCATTCCGGGGGGCACTTCGGTGCACTCCACTGGGACGGTGTGGGGCACCAAGGATCCTAAATAAATACCGAGGTAAAAACCCCTTTCCCTTTAACCGTGTCTGGCTCTCAATTTTAAGACCAGGAAAAGGCAACAATCCAACACACAGAAACTGGGCTCTAAAGCACCTTAAGCAACATGGGAAATATTGTTGCTTTCTAGATGAAGTTTCTACATTTGATTCTCTCCCATCAGACATGAACTGGAGTGTTTTATTGCATTTTTTTTCTGTAGTTCTAGACACGTGTTTCTGTTTCATACATAGAAATTTCTGTCTCAAGACAGTATTTAAGTGGGAAGTATTTATTTGTATTTGTGTGAAAATAGATTGGTGGTATGCTTTACAATTTAGCTTTAATTGCAATAGGCAACCATGAGACTAAGATTCTAGTAAGGTCCTACTGAGAACAGGCCTTGCCTTTCTTTTGCTCCTAGAGAATTATATGGGTTGTACCATATTTTATTCTGCATTTAATGTTGGAGTTAATGAAGTTTCCTTTCAAAAGAAATTGTCGTAGAATTGTTTACAAGGAAAAATTGTTTTTAGGAGAGAACTAGAAGAATGGGCCAGGAGTTTTCTTCTTTAATAAATGTAACATAAGCATTGTTACAATAATTTCCAGTGTGCATCAATTACCTGAGCATCTGTGGACTATTTTCTTTTCTGGTTATCTCACCTGCATTTCCACTTGCAATATTGTATTCAACAGGACAGTGGTTTATTTTCAGTTCATGCAGAAACCTGGTAGGCATTGCTGGGATCACAGTTTTATTCTGATACTAGAAAAGAATAGAATCATCTCAACAGACTAGTAAATATTTGTTTAGTTGAAGACACAAATGCTGATTTCAGGTGATTTAAAAGCAGTCTATTTTCATTTAAAAAATAAATAGGTTGAATGAGGATTAAGCCTTTATGGTATCATTCAAAGCACTGAGAGTGTGAATACAGTCTAACCTGAACGTTCAGAACCCACGAGTCAATTAAAATTATAACAGGAGTTTTTAATGTTGACATTGCTGGGATGCTGTTGCAGGATGAGTGGCTGTGCAGCGTGCACAGACAGGGGCTGACACAGGCACGGGCTCTGCTTGGGTCACTACATGGCAGGAGGAGGCAGAGTAGCCATGGCCAAGCCAACCCACCTGGTGGGGAAATTTCAGGTGGGGAAATCCATCTTATCAACACTTCCCCCGGGGAGTGCGTTCAGCCCCAGGGCAGGGGACGTGGAGAGAAAAGTGCCCACGGTGAGGACACACGAGGCTCGTTCTGGCAGGTTGTTCCCCTGGGCATTACCCAAACTGGGAGAGAGCAGGTGCAGCTGGAGCCCTCAGGGAGGATTTCTGTGGATGTTGCTGGACTTTTCCCTCTGAGAACAGGGCAGCGAGGAGAAGTCCTGAATCAATCAGCCCAGGAGGAGCAGCTCCAGCTGCCACACGCCACAGTGCAAACCAAAGCTTCAGCCTGAGCAAGTTCTCCTGCTTCCCTGTCCTTCTCTATCCCACTGACCAGCTTGTTCCTGCGGAGAAGCCAGGACGGGCAGGGTAGATGTGCCTCAGCCACACATCTTGGCTTGCACTAAAGAACAGAGGAAGTCGCTGGAGAGGGGAGATACATAATCTTGGAGGTTTTGGAACAATTTTACCAGAACTGAGAAAGGAGAACAAGGCTTGTGTGGGAAAGCTCTGACACACATCCAATTTGAGATGTCTGGAGGATCACAGCAGCTTCCTTTGGATTTACCCACGGAATCTGAAGATTGGCTTAGTGTTTTCTGCTACGTGCATGTTCCATTTTTATCTTTCTGCTCTCTGCTTAGGAACTTTTTTCTACTATATACTCCCTCTTCTCACTGTTTCTCCTCAGGTTTGCAGTTTTTCTGTTTCGAAGTGCTAAATAAGGACAAAAGTGCTGCAGTATAATCTGTATTTATGCAACTGCTGCTGTATGAGGGGCTCATTGGTCTGCACAAGGATAAGTGACAAACAGTTTGATGAAGAGGAGGAAACCAGTGTTTAATCTCTGACATAAGGAAACTATTGCAGTCTGACTTGTGTATTAGCCAATCTGAAGCCCTAGGAAAATATAAAGGAAATATAATTCAAATGAGAATTCTGTACTCAATGGACTTGATCATTATTGCTTCCAAATTGATTATTGGCTCTCCAGCTGAGATTGACTGTATTTCAGTCACTGGAATAACATACATCTGACAAAAAAGAAAATTGAGATCAAATCACTTTGAGACTTGAGAAAACCTGCACAGATAAGCTTTCTTTTTATTGTTACACAAAAGTACCTTTCTGCGCTTCCTATAAGGTGATTCTGAGGCAGGGGTTACCTGAGTGAGGAGAAAAAAAGAAATACTGCACGCCTAAATGTTTGCTTTCCTTCCATTTCATGCTTTGAATAGGGTAATTTAGGTTAAAAATTCTGTGTAAACAAGAGGCCGCATGCAATCAGAAAAGGTTTCCCTGTGTGAGATTTTCTGTAGGCTGCAGATCACTTTGCCAGTTCTCAGCTGGGTGTTTTTGAGCAGGATCAGAACTGCCATCTTTTGCAGCCCATGACATTTGCAGTGCCTGTGCCTGTGTGGTTTGGGCTGTGGGAGGTTCCCCGTTGGCAGCGGGAACAGCCAGCAGGGCTGGGAGCATCTGCAGGAGGGTGGGCAAGGCTGGCGAGCACCAGCCTGCTCCAAGTCAGCTCATCCCAACGGGGAAAGACTGCTCTGAGTCAGATTCAAACCACAGGAGGCAGTGCCTTCCCGCAGGACCCTTCCTTACCAACCTACTTAGATGATGCTCAGATACAGAACTTCTGCCCTCAGACTGCCTCTCTTTCCAGAAGGGGATGTGCTTCTTTGATATCTTGTTATCTAATACCCAATCTCATATTCTGGTCTCTGTAGTTAACAGAGCAATCACATTTTAAGACAAAGTTGTTTACTTCAGTCTTTGTCATGTTGACAGTGTCTGAATAAAGTGACAGAATTTCTAAATAAGTTATGTAACTGCAAGATTTTAGTTTCAAATTCCAGTGTCTTAGAGATACCGACTTTTTCTGAAACCATTGTATTTATGCTTTCAATGGAGACTAGGTGCTGTGTGTGCTCTGAACCTCAGCCAGGACCCAGTAGATTCTGTTATGACGAAGGATCTTTTTTGATTCTCTTTAGTCAGTGCATCAAGTATATTTCTGATGTGATGGATCACCATAGCAGAATGGTTTCTCTATCTTTTTGCTTTATCTTCTGCCAGACACATGTAAGAGAGAGAGGGCAGGGCAAGGAGAAAACCTTAAAAGTGGATGGAAGTAGACTTGAAACTTCAACAAGAGCATGACCAGGCCAAAAGCTGTTGAATGAAATATATGGGTGGGTAGATCTGCAACTGGAGAAAGTTGTCACAGGTCAATTTTCATTTCAGTGCATGACAAATTACTGCAGTTGAGGTGATAGCCCCAGAAACCTCAGTTCCTTCAAGTTCCTATACCAACAGGTTTCTTTGCATTGGTCCAATGTGATCCAAATCTGGACAGAACTCAAGTATATTATTTCTGTCACGTGGCAATAATGCTCATTTCCCTTATGTCTGCCACAATCATATATCTCACTAAGAACCTCTAGATTTGTCAGCACCCAATGAGTAACATTTACCTTTTGTTGGTACAAGTGAATGGAGTTGCTCAATGCTCTGCAGGTGCAGTTGAAAGCAGGATGTGTCCATCGGAGTACTTAGTCCCCCACTGCTTTCCTTGTGTGGCAGGAAAGAGGATCAAAATGGTGGAAGGAAGGCAAATAAGCCTGTCTGTCAAATTAATGACACATGCTATCCATGCTTGGGAACCAGACCTTAAGCTCTCATCCTCTTTGCTGCTCATCTCTTAATTTATGACAGCTTGACGGATGGAAAGGTCACCATGCAGGTTTTATTTAAGAGGTTCATGCCATGGTGGCTTTTCTGCCAAGGGTAATAAGTTGCATTGAGGAATTTGCCAGAAAGAACAAATCTGTCTTATTTATAATTAGCTGAGTTCTAATTATTTCTCCTAAATGGGCAGTCAGATAATAAAGTGTAAACATAAAACAAGCCCAGAACTGCAATTACTATACGGTGGGTATTTTCCCCCAAGCTGTATAATACTGTCAGGCTTTACCGTGGTACAGAGCAAAACCACTCAAATTGGGCAGACCACAAACCTGTCCAAATCTTAAATCATCCATTTTTCCTTGTCATGCAAAGAAATGAAGGGTTCCTTTTCCACACTAATTTACCTCAAGCACTTTGTGTCATGGGAAATGGATCACCAGTGCACAGATCTGAGACTAATAACTGTGAAAAACCCCCCTAGTTTTATCTTCAGCTCTTGGTAGGTTTAATAGACCAAAACACAAGCAAAACGTAATAAATATCAGAAAAGAGATTTCTGGTTAAAGAAAGCTGACTGAATCACCTCCTCTACTTAGTGAAGTTTTGCAAAAGATATTGCACTGGAAAATTGATGAACGCTTGAAAAACTGATATCAGCTGTAATTGATTGCTCCTGAAACCTGGCCTCAGTGATTACAGGTGTGACAGTCCGTGCTGCCAGCCGTGAGAGGACTTTGTGGGTTGCCCACGCACTCTCTCCCTGATGATAGAAATGGACAAAGCTGGCTGTCTTTTCTGGATTTCACGTGAATGGAATGTAAAGTTCATCACTAACCTTTTGCAGTAGATTTTAGTGGTAGAAGATTAAATGAAAAGAGTTAAAAACATCCTTAATGGGGCTGCCCAACAAAATTGTGCGTGGACACAGCAGAGGTACCTTGGCCAGCAGCTCTTTCTCTTCCCACGTGCAAAGGAGTGAGGAAGGCGGCAGCAGCTGGAGAGGATCCAAGGTTGCGCAGTGCCAGACAAATGAAGAGGATCGCTGAGGGATGAAATGAAGGCTGCTCGTTGTGGGAATTGTGTGAGAGCCACTCTCTCTTCCTTCAGCAGTTGCTTCCAGAGCCTCAGGTAGAAATATTCCCACAGGCGGAGCTGAGAAACCGTTTTTATTGTTCACCAGCTCTCAGGTGCTTCAGTGCAACCCTCACGTGCAGACTCACCAAACAGACTTCTGAAGGCCTTTCCAGTGCAGTGAAATTTCCTTTGTGGAGGTTCTTGAAATCAACCTTCTTTTTGTTCTTGGAACTGAGAAAAAGTGACAGCTGCATGCATTTAAATTCCTGTCATAAGGGCTGGAAAGTTTGAAAATGGTACAATCTTATTAATTTCAATACAATCATTTATACTGTAATAATGACATAAATAAGCCCCTTCAAAGGATTTAGGGCAGGTAGCTTGAAAAACATTCTGTCATCTACCTTTGATGAGAGCTTCAAGGCAAATAATAAATGAGCAGATGAAGCTTTCTGTGGAAAGTCATGTTTTCAAACATGTCCAAATAACTTCTTCAGTTTCTGATAGCAGTGTGCTAAAAGCAAAGGCAAATCATTAAAAATAGAGAAGATACTTCCAGATTAATAGGTCTGGCTACGCAAACCCTAACATTTCTCTTGAGAATTGTCAATGGATAAATTAATGGCTCCATTTCCAGTGCATTATCATCAGACTTATTTTCCAAGCAGTGAAAATAAAAATAAAAACCAGAAGAATGTAGTTCTCTTTCTTTCTTTCTTTCTTTCTTTCTTTCTTTCTTTCTTTCTTTCTTTCTTTCTTTCTTTCTTTCTTTCTTTCTCTCTCTCTTTCTCTCTTTCTCTCTTTCTCTCTTTCTCTCTTTCTCTTTCTTTCTCTCTTTCTCTCTTTCTCTTTCTTTCTCTCTTTCTTTCTTTCCCTCTTTCTTTCTCTCTCTTTCTTTCTGTCTTTCTGTCTTTCTCTCTTTCTCTCTTTCTCTCTCTTTCTTTCCTTCTTTCCTTCCTTCCTTCTTTCTTTCCTTCTTTCCTTCTTTCTTTCTTTCTTTCTTTCCTCTCCCCAAGCGTCTTTGCAAATTAAATTTAATGATTGACAAGTTAGAGGCATAAAGAAAGCTAGAAATGTAAGTGAAGAAAAATAAATATGTTCAACTTGATGAAGCCATGACTCTACACAAAAATTTCAGTAGGATTTGAAAGAAATCCCGAGGTATACATGAAAGAGGTCTGATATGTCTTGAGTTACAGAAAGGAGAAACAACTCTCTTGTCAATACCAGCCAGACTGTGGGATGATTTAAGATAAGATACACCGACTGGGTACTGCAGAGTGCAGTGCTGCAGTGATTCGAGCTGTGCTGTGCAATCTTTGCCGTAGCTTTAGGCAGACTCTCAAACATCCAAATAATAACAGCCAGAGGTTACCCAAGCCCAGAAATAAAACTACTCTTATTTCATCTCTGAGAGGCGGCACGGTTTTAATTCCTGAAGCATGGGGAAGGATTCAGGAAACACCAGGCCAAGGAAATTTTTCAGTAGGGGATGTTTTAATCACTAGCTGTAGAGCTCTAACATATCCCTTCTCAGAGGCATTTAATAAAAACAACCAACCTAGTTATGAATGGAGGAGATGTATTTACAAGAGATGAAGGGAAGTCATGGTTTGAGCCATTGCTGCTTTTTCATGTATCACATTCAGTTCAGCAGCCCATGAACTAATTACTCTGGTAACGATGTTGTGAAAAGGAACAGGAAGTTAATTGTGGGCTGTTAGGCAAATTCAAAAGGGTCGGAAAGGGAAAATGACCACATGGAAATGCAAATCCATTTAGGTTGAAAGATCAGCCAAGAAAATCAAATTATTCTTGAGACAGCACCATATTTTAAGAACTTCAGGAACATGATTGCAAGGGAATTAGCCCGACATGTAAAATCAGGTGTGTGACTAGTGTCTTCCTGATTCAAATCTTGTAGAAATACAGTGCAGAAATATAAACAAAATATTTAGATTTCAGCTGGTAGAGCAAGAGCTGTTTAGTCGTGTGAACTGTGCTGATAGAAGGTGAAAGGTTTTCAGAAGAGGAGTGTTCCAAAGGGCAATAATTGCTGTCATTACCAAATTTAGTCCTGAACCTTGTGTTTGGATTCCAGAAATCATTTGTTGGAGGGAAGCGATGGGGCTGTGTTATAGAAGAGTAAAATCAAGCTTTTGATTTGGGCTGATGGTGAGAGAGACTGTAAGAGGAAATTTTTACTGCATGACTTTTTAGCTCTGTCTCCAGTCAACAGATATTATTCTCCTGCTTTGGAAATTGTTATTATTATATATAATAGAACATGTTCTTACTTTAGTTCTGCTTCTGTGGTTTCAGACTTCTCCCGCTGGATTCACAGGAGTAAATTAGACCTGAATTTGCAACAGCGTGTTTTAAATCTGTGTTCATACAGTTGATATGCTGGGTAAAGTCCTTGCTCAATGAAAACTGCAGAGACTTTTGCCAGTACTTTTAATTGATTCAGGATCCTGTCCCCTGTTACTTCTGTAGAACTGGGCAGAATATCCAGATGATCCAAGTTCCTTTTCGCTGTGGAACTGAAACCCAAACACTTCATCCATCTCAGGACTAAGGAAATGTGTTCTTACTGATATATGGTTTCCCATTCTCTGGATGGCTCTATTTGAATACAGAGAGCTTTGTTTCATTCCGTGATTGAGAGGGGTTTATTTGCAATTCGGGTTCACAGGGGGTTGCTCTAGGCCCCTGAACATCTCTGTGAATGATTGCATCCATTAGCTGAGAAGCTATACATTTCCTGGAAGAAACATTTGCAAGAAAGATTAACCAGTAAAAAAGAGTTTTGTTATTTTTCCCCTCTTTTATGAACCTTCATTTTATGAACAAGGCGTTTAGACTTAGATATTCCTGAAAAATTACAATCTACTCCTTAAGATACCAAATGTCAATTAATTCAATTTAGTTAAAACACTGATTTATGTTCTGAAAATGAGTCATTTTCCATTTAACTACAGAATACTTCACTTTCCACTTCAAAGAGAAGAAATAGTTCACAGTAAATATTATCTTCCCTTTAAATTTTTTCACTGATAACACGTCTTGAATACAAGGACTGTGCAGTTATTTAATCCATTTTCTGAACGAGGTCTATCTTGTAGACATATCTGCACAATGTACATCATAAAAATATTAAACTCAGTGAAAGATTATACAGCATATAAAATACAGTGGCTTTTTTATGGCTGACTTTGAATCTGCAATCAGCCAAAACGTCGCTAGCTATCTCAAAGTCTTGGACGTGTAGCTGATGAAAAGCTGAAGAAAGGAATGAAATCTGAAGAATTATTTGATTATCTTGTATCAGCTTTGATAGATTATTTTCCTGTAGAGTTTAAAATTTATGGGGAAAAAATGCTGTATCTGAGCAGGGAAACAGTATTTTCCTTGATCCTCTGACATTTTTTTCTTATAATTAGTAAGAGACAGGCAACCAAACCCCCAGACTTTTAATTTTAATTTGTAGTCCAGTCATACCTTCCCCTTCTTCTATCTCTAACTATTTTCTCCCTCTCTTATGTTGTTGTTTTGGGGGTTTGGTT
>VZTA01028240.1:230154-294116 GCA_013398855.1 Mohoua ochrocephala | reverse complement strand
TTTTTTTGTCTCTGGTATGTTTTTATTCTCCTGTTGTTTGTTTATTAAAATCCCTGCTTAAGGCAGGGAATACTGTTTAGCACCACTGTGTACTAACCCAGCCTCCTCAGATCCTGGCTGCTGCAGTCTCAGATGTTATGCAGGAGGGACTGAAATTACTACATTACAAAGGAAAGGATCATTTTGATCAGCTGCTTTTCCCTTCCCGGAGGCTCCTCTGATCTTTTTATTTGGGACGTGAGAGCATCCCATTCTGTAGATACTTTCCACACCCCTGTTGACGTGGGGGATGCTGTCATTGCTCATGGAATGCAAACCCATCTGTTTAGTCTGGGGACACAACACTTAACCAGGCACCCATTTGTTTCTACTTGTGTTGGTTTCTCTGTGCTGGGATTTACTGGTACTTGTGCAAAAGCTCTCATCACCGGATTTGTTCATGGAGAACTATTCAGAGAGATTGTGCTCTGATGTTTTGCAAGAGTCACGTGCAAATATCAACGAATCACAGAATAGCTCGAGCTGGAAGGGACCCATAAGGATCAATTTATCACAAGGATATATTGTTGTTGGTTTATTGCCCGTGTGTGCTTTCTGAACTGCACTTAATGGTATGACTTTGTAATGTATTGTACATTCTGGATGGGACATTGAACATTGTGAATATCAATTTCTAGATGGATTTAAAACAATAGACATATTTCATTACTTATTTGAATTCTACCCAGGCAATTAATGTATAAAAACCATCCAGAGTCCTTTGTAACGTGAACTTTGGGAGGGAGTCTGGCTCAGCTCTCACAAGCACCTCATTTAGAGAACCTCACTGGTGCTGGATTCTCCTGTTCCCTGGCCCAGCAGGGAGTTCAGGTGGGCACTCAGCATCTCTCACTGCATCGGGGCACAGACTTTGCAAACACAGGACACAAAGAAAACTGAATGAGCTTGAACCTGCTGTTCGTAGGAACCACAGCACCCTCTTCACTGTCTGTTTTTCTTTCTCTTCTAAATCAGGTTGGAGTTTGATTTGCATGCTGATGACTAACATAGCCAAAAAGTTCATTAACTTATAAGAACAGAAAATCACACCAGATTGTTTAACTCAATTAATCAGAAGTAACTCTCACAACAGATTGAAGAGTATGAGAACAAAAAAGGGTGTCCTCCCTGCATGTATCTCTCCTGCAGTGCAGCATGCAGATGGTCATCTTTAAATCTCGATTCTTCAATTCTCAGAGAGTCCAAAATGAAGACCCAAGCTTTGCAATCTCCATGATCAGGGCATGGCAGCTGCCAAGGTGGAGCCCATGGTTACAGCAGCTCTTCCCAAGCTCTGAAAGAGGGAGCTGAGAACGGAGTGAGAAGCATCCTCAGTGCTGTGCTCCAGAACTCACAGCATTTGAAAAACAGTTGCTTTATGCAGTAACTAAAGTTTTCTTCATTTATGAAAGAATGGAGTTCACCCAGCTGAAATCTTGTGGATTTCTCTTACTCTCTTCCTCCTCCCTCAGCTCCCTGCAAAATCGGTTCCAAAGAGGGAAAGCAGACCTCTGCATGACATAGCTGGGTATTTTCCTTTTCTTAAGGATTTGCACTAAAAGCCCATCAGCATTTATAAAAATTCCTTCTTTCTTTAGTCCTGGGTGGGTATCACAGACCTTCATTCAGTAACTGTGGCCACCGAACCCTGGTGGATTTTTTTCACATTCCGATAGAAGGAAGACAAATGCTAAACGTTCTCACAAGACAGGTGAAGGCATTCTGAGCACTGAGATCTCTTCTGTGCCTGGGTCAGGGGTTCTGAGGATATTTCACAAAAGAGAGAGGGATACAGAGCAGGGAAAAACCTTGTGCTGTTTGGCTGTGACACTTAACACACGCCAGGTGAGATCCCATTTCTCCTCTTCCCTGGCATTTGTGGCAGCAGATCCGAATGAGAGCTGCTACAGTTTGATGCAGAAACATTTTCCTGGGGAAATAGGTGCTGTAATCTCTGTTTAAATTTAGCATTATGGCTGTATGCCCTTGGCTGCTCCTCTGGCAGTCGTTGAGGCTTAGCTGATTGATTTCTCAACTGGTGAGCAGGCGTCTCTAGAGAAGACATTGATTTCTGTAAAGCTGGTCACATTATGTCCTAGGATAATAAGCAACTTAATTCAGGTTTTCAGAGGTATTTATGAATGAAGCTGGGGTCTGTGTCACCACAGCCCCCTGCTATCAGTTGTCTTGTACAGAGGGCAAATTTCTCACCTCCCTTTTTCTCCTCGGTATTTTGACATATCTTGGGAAAACAGGCATTGTTATCTGGATTCGTAGAGAATGTTTATTCTTAGTTTAGCTTTCTATGCAGCCCCTCCTTTTTTTCCTTCTCCCTGCCCCTCCCCTCCTTCTTCCCTCAGTGTCGGTGTGCCTGGATGTGCATGAATGTGTGTAAATGTGAGGACATGACAGGGATGACAGATAATGAAATAATTGCTGTCTTTCCCCTTCCATCCCCTTTGTCCTCTCTTCTCCAAACATTTTCTAAAAAAGCATTAACATGTGACAATGTACATTTATTCTCTCATCCTGCCTGTTCAGTGGAGCCTTTGGGGGGTGTTTAATTTTCTTGTTTTGATGTACAGATTTTCTTGTACTCTGTATCTTCCTGCTCCAGAAGGCAGCACCAGAGCAATTCATTTCTCTGAGCAGAGGGGAGCGGGGCCGATCAGTGCCCTGACATTGATACACTTTGCTTCTAAGGGCAGACCCCCTGAGTCCTTGTGTATATTAAACTAATTCTCCTTTAGTATCATTTCAGACTCAGCTTCTTTTTAGAACATGTGTCTGGGATCAGTGTGGCCAGAGTGGGGAAGAAATGGAAAAGCGATGGAATGATGTTGCACTTCCTTTGAATTTTTCACAGTGGACTGCTTTCAAAAGAAAGAAAATAGAAGGGAAATACAGCTGCAGATGATGACAAGGGAAATCAGATTTGTTTAAACACAGCTGGAAACAATGCTGGAGATGAAGACAGTCCTTTGAAATAATTTTTATGGTCAGTAGCTGCATAAGAACTTTCCAAATAAATTCAATTTTCTCTCAGGCTGAAATGCTTTGTGCAGTAACTTTTGGGAACATTTGCAATATGTCTGGAGACTGATGCAATTGTTAATAATACTGTTGCCTTCTGCTTCTTGTTTTATCAGGAAAAAAAAAAATGTTGTTCTCACAGTAGTCTGATAAAGAGTCTCCACTTGTCCTCAGAGTTCCTTTTCGAACCAATCACATCAAATTCCTCTCTTTGATTTTATTTTTCTGCATGGCTCTTCACAGGCCTGATCTTATGATATCTATAAACAAGTAACTCAAGGCTACTCCCTTTACAGTGCAAGGGAGAGAGAGACAGTCTTACGAGGACTGAAATTTTCTTTTGGTCAGCCAAAATATTTTTTTCTTAATGTACCATGGTTTTTTCTTGGTGAAAAACAGTTCAAATTTTGATTGCTTTTTATTAAATTGCAATTCCTGACTGTCAAGAATTTCAGGAAACTTTGTAGCTGACTGGGAAATATGCAAAAGCAAAGGTAGAGTTGTAAACTTTATTTTAAATCTCAAAACTTTTTAATTCCAAATAACTTCATGTGCTAGGAACATAAGCAGTCTCAGCACAAAACTGGGTTGGATGTATCTCGTACTCCAGAGTGCTGTGTTTGCATAAGGACTCCCAGGACTCAGTTACTGATTTTTTAGGTCTTTTTGGCTTCATGTTAGGGAATGGATCAGGAGTGGATGCTGTCCAAATAAATGGAGAAGGATCAGTGTGGCTGTGGTCATTTCTGTACCACACACTAAGGAGCTTATTGCTCACTGGCTAATCCTAATGAGTAAAAGTAAAATGCTATTAAGGCTGAGAGTAAATCTCCTTGTAGAATAAACTTCTGATGTGCCATTTGGATGGCAGTGGCAGGGATGTAGTTTGATGAACTGGTAATGGGTTGGAATCTGTAGATTCCTGATTTCTAGTGCCGCCTGCAACACCAAGAAGAAACATAATCTTGGTCAGGTACCTTGGTTTCCTTCGTCTCAATCTCCCGGTTTGTAAGTGGTAAAGTTTTCTCATTTCCCCTGATGGAGCCCTCGTGCAGAGGGAAATAAGTTGGGTGAAAAGGAGGAGCGAGGCCCTGTTGCTTGTTCTGAAATGTATTACAGATGAGACCAGGCAGCAACGTGTTATCTGAAAGGCTTTTATTCCTTGCTACCTCAGGGACAATTGAGCTCTAACACATGCATAGCTGATCTTGACAGCGTGTCTCTTTATCTATTAAGTATCATTTACACTGCATGCAGGCTGAGAACTGTGTTCAGGGGAGTGCAATTTCATTGCCGGTGCATTGATCAAAAGGATTTTCTTTTAATGCAAACAGACAAGGTACAGACTATATATGAATGTAAAATGGAGTTCTAGAACACTGAAGGACTTCTTTTCCATTAGAAGATGAATTTGTTTCATTAATGAAGTGGTGAAGGATGTTTGAATTCTACTTTGTACAACTTGCATGGAGGCAGTGCAGGAACCAGACACCTCTATGGGTATGGAACCTGCCCATGTCAGTGAATCATTAAAAAATCATAATCATTTGACACTGAATTATTTGACTACAGTGACAAGTCATTAAACCTCAGTCCTGTAAATTACTGCTCAATTTTTTTTCCTCCTAAATGTGTGATGAGCCTTAGAGGGAAAAGATGCTCTTTTTTTGGTCCTGGTACTAGAGTTGGCTCTAGGGAGAGCTGGGCTTGGCTCCTGCTCCTGCCACAAACTATGTATGATCTAAACATCCCCTGCACTTCAGTTTACTGTTAAGTGAGAAGAATTGCATGGCTTTCTCCCCCTCTTTTGTATTTGGGGGAAATAACTGTCGTGTGTTTGCTCAGTGTCTGGCACAAAATGGTCCCAGATTTGAGGAGTACACACAGGCACCACAATGAAAAAAACGGAGCAATAGTAACTGAATGCAAATTTTCATGATTTGTACCATGAATTTTCATTAAAAAAAGAAGAAAACATTATTTTGTCTGAGAAAGTTCTTTGTAATCAGATGTAATTGCCTGCAAGGACTAATGAACTCCCATGCCTTCTTGAACATTAAGATCTGAACTGCTTTTTCTGCTCTTCGGAGTGAGAACATTTCAGTGCTTTATTACTCATTATTAGGGGGAATATACCTCAGAGTACAGACTGTGGTCCGTATTGCTGCTGTAGTCATGAGATTGTTAATCAGTCTTACTAATTTGTTTTCATAAAAATATTAGTTTACATTACTGCTAAACTTACTTACTTACTTAGTATAATAATAGTGGGAAATATTGCCAGCTTGTGCTATTCATTAGGAAAAATGACTTCTATTCAATGTGATCCAGGGTGATACTTTCACAAGGCTCTTGTTTCCACGTCAAAATTATGTTAAAAGTTATGTTTTAAATGTGCTTGCAGAGATAGTCTTCACAGTTGCAGATGCATGGACACATCACAGCATCTGAAGTTGCCTGGTCTCCTTCCAGGCAGGGATAACCAGCCAAGGGATCACTGTGCAAACAGAGCTGTCCCTGCCTCCAGTGCTACAACAAACCAGCTCAGAGCTGCCTCCCATCACAGAGTGTGGGCACACCTTTGGAAAACCAGCCCAGAATCTTTCAGTGTCATTTAACAAAGTAGTGTTCTTGCTATTCAGAGATGTAAAAGATGGTCTCCAAAATTTTCAAACTTTTTTTTGAGGGGGGTGGGTTTTGATAGGCAGAAAATTTTTCTACCACTTCTGTATAAGGACAGGATGCTCTATTCCCCTCTAGAATTCATTCCTGGGCTGAGGTTGCTGGGTATTTTCAGTGGGTAAAACAAGGACATCAGCTGACTGAGAACTGTATGGAAGCCACCAGTTGACATCAAATACACATTTCGATGGCTTCAAAATTTGGCAACTTTGTCAAGTCATGGCAGAGCTGCTCTTGCACTCTGTGCCATATCACAGTACTTAATTCCTGAGATACTCAGGCTCGGTTAAAAGAATTCTCTATGTAACTGTCTTTGCTCATTCTTTGATGCTGATCCTCTGCCTTGCCACTGATATTAAAGCAATATTTTGCATACTTAATTATTATTTCAATTAATGTAACTTATAAGTCTATGCCAACTTTTTCTGTTTTCCAGACATCCTCCAAATAGCTGAGGGATGTTCCCACACATAAACCTTCCCTGAATTCAGGAAAGAGAAATCAGCTTTTCTGTCTGAACTCTGAGTAGTAAGAGTCTTCACTTCTTTTAATGTTTTTATTATGCTGGGATATCAAGTCCTGAAATCAGAACACCTCATTTATCTCAAAAAATTAGATTGGTTTCAGCACAACCCGGTGGAGAACATCTGTGGCTACACACAATATGCTATTGCTGCATCAGCCAAATGAGAGGACTCTACATGGTATTTAATTGGAGAGATGCCTGTGGTGCAGTTATAATAAAGAAAAAGTATTTGGTAGTTTTGAGTACATGATGTACTTAAATATTTTGCTGTAGCATCTGTAAAGCCCAAACAAGAGAAATTATTCTGTGAAGGTTGGAGAGCTTCTTGTATTTGTGTTAGCTCTGTGAATCTGAGCATTTCTTCCTTTGGAATATTCGAATCTGTTTTAAAAATGAAATTATTTGATTTGGAGCTGGTTCAAGTCCTCCGCAAAGGCCCGGTAGTAGATCTGTTTATATCACTTCCTTCTGAAGTACAGATGATCTTAGTTGAGGTGCAAGAAATTTCATCTCTCTCTCTTTTGTCTGGTAAGACATGAAACAGGGGAGAGGATCGTGGATTGATGGTGATTCCTTAATCCTTTGCAGCAGTCTGTCAGTGTTAGGACTTTCACAGAGTACTTGCTGAAGGATATCATCAGAGAATGCTGTTCAATATTTCATGGTCGGGGAAGTAATCTGAAACCCAGGAGACTCAGGCACTAGCACTGTTTAGAGTCCTTGGACTTCTGTGGCTGTTTTCAGAGGCAATACAGGGACAGCCTGTGATTGTATTAAAGGAATGCACAAAGGCTTCCAGTTCCTTAGGATGCAATAGCCAGTTCAAAGAAACATGGAAGGAAGAGAAGAAGGAAATATGAAGAGTCCTTTATTCATCACATGGTGGCTGGGTGGCTGTCTCACAGTGTGGGATGACCAGGAACACTTAAGTGAGGATGAAAAATAGCTGGTGTCATTAAAAATTACTGGAGGCAAATGGGAGAGATAGGAGTATAGAGAAAAGCTTTTAATTATGCTCACATTAAAGTACAGTAAAGTTAAATGGACTGGGTTGAACTTTGGCGACAGTTTCTGGCAAAAGTACTAAAGCAAGTTTATAAAAATAGAGGTCAAGGAGCTTTGGTTACATCTTATGCAAGAGTGAATAGAAAATATGAACCTGTGACCTACTAAACCCAGTGGATTAGGTAATATATATCTATATCTGGTAGCTTAATCGGTGGCTTGGAAAAGATATATGGCATTTTTGGAAATTCAGTTTAAAGTGCACCTGGAATTGAAACTAAGCAGTAAAGTACAGAACAAGAAGGGATAATAATGTTTTTAACTATGCTGCTGAAAGTTCGCTGTGATTTTTGGGAACTAGACCATGAAATGACTGCAAATAGGTACCATATTCTTTCAGCTTCAGACATCAGTAGCTACTGAGCCCTCCCTAGGCAAAGAATGTTGTCAGGAATCTGTGATTAAAATCAATTACTGCCTATGCAGCTTACCATCTGGAGGAGGGAAAGCCTTTCATTCTCTTAACTTGTGCATCTCATTTTTGAGTGGTGAAAAACTCAGGCAATCCACTATGTTCAGTAACTCAGCTGCTTCCGTCCTCCTCTATTTTCAAAGTTATTTTCAAAGATACATATTCAAAGCTTTTTCCCCCACATTTTTCTGAAATATCATTAAATTGTGTTTACTTTGGTAGCCGGTTCCTTCTGCGCTTTTTAAAAAAGATTTTTGATGAAGGATAAAAAAGTCTGCATTGATAATTTTGCAAAATCTTTGACTTAAAATGCCTGCCGCGTTGTATTTTCTCCAGATCGATCAGTTAAGTCTTTCATGTTTAGAAGGTTCGATTCAGATGGAAGTGGAAAGGACATCCAGAACGTGTAAACCAAAATTGTATCACACATTTATGTCATCCTGATGAATTGCTTTGAAATAGCCCCCAATATGATTTCCACAAAACGTATTTCCAGAAGTTTTTGCGGTTTAAATGTCACTATCTTCTCCGGTCTGGAGAGATAACTGAATCATACCTGTTATTTATGGTCAATTTTCTCTTCTTGACTTCTTTCTGAATTGAATTCAGGCAAACTAAATTAGCTTTTGGGATTTCAGGTGTTCATAACTGTTGTTGACCATGATGCTTGTTAATTGCATGATAAGTAACATAGATTTTCTGCAATTGGAGAGCACCACTTCCTGGCATCCGAGCAGGTAGGTTGGTAAGTACCTATCTGTATATAGAAATGCTTCATTTAAGTAGTAATCCTAAATCCAATTCTCTAACAGGCTTTTCATATTAGAATTCCCTTGTGAATGAGTAGAAAATGATAGTTGGTCTTCTCAGATGTTGTGTCTGCTAGTGATGTGTAAATTATCCCATGTGGCATAGATTGATTTTTAGTTGACACAGAACTATGAGCTGAATGTCTACCCCTTTGTTTTCAGCATTTCAAGTTGAAACTCTCTGTATACTTTCTAGTTCCTACCACTTTCATGTCTATCGGGACTGAAACCTCAGCATCAGTGCCAATAAACCTCTTTCCCAGAAGGATGAGAGTGAAGTAGTTCACCTGTATTCTCCTGGCTTTGTAAAGGCAGTATCTCAACTGTCTGTGGGATGAAATCCTCAGGGATTTGTTTTGCTCCTTTCTCAAAAGCACCTGGGACTTTTGGCCACATTCCCAAACAGAAAACAATAAGGGTTGTGCCTGAAGCTTGGCTTCAAGTCCGTCTGTGCTGGTGTTTGAATCCCTGTGCTAGTGAAGCTGAAGGTGGATTGTCACCCATTCCCCAGGTGATATTCCCTAGCCTGGTGCTCACTGACAGGAATTTTATTCATCGAGGTAGGTGAGAACAAGCAGAGCTGTGAGCAGAGTAGGAGGGAACGGCTCAAATGAGCAGGGAAGGGGCTCTGTGGTGTGAGAGCTGTCCCCAGTCATGAGCCTTTACCCTTCCCTTCCATGTAAGGGACTGAGGAGCAGCAGGGAGCCCCATTCCTTCTCTGTGTGGGGGCTACTTCAGCCTCATAAATGTGTAAATACCAGATTGCTGTTCCCCTGCAAGAGGTGGGCAAGCAAGCTTCTGAAAAGTACTGAGTTATTTTTCCTGATGTTATTTTCCATCATTCTTTGTAGATTTATTTGCTGGTGTTTCTGTATTTGCTTGTCTGAGCCACAGCAAAAATGAAAGGGAAGCAAGCTGCCAGGGCAACAGCCAAAACTGTTTTCCTCTAAAAGTAGGGAATGACTGAGAAAGGTAATGAGATCATATTTTGATTCTTTATTTTCTCAAGCTGTATTGCATTAACCTGTTAATATTCATTGGTATTTACCTGTTAGTAAAAGGGCTGACGTGTTAATCAGAGAAACTTTATGGACAGTACTTTCAGTTTAGAGTTTGCACAGCCAGCTGTGTTGAAAGAGCAGAGATTGCCTTGCAGCAATTTTTCTTGAAAAATATTTCCAATTTTTTTTTTTACCAAGAGCAAACAAGCTCTGATGCTCTAATGGTGTGAGATGAACTAGTCTGAGTTATGAGCACCTCTTAAGAAAAAAGCAGGTCCTGATAGCACTATACTTTAATAAAGGTACTCTCCTTCCACTGTCAAAAAGAATTCCCTCAAGTTTTATAATTTTATTGCACATCTCTTACCAGCTGAGAGAATATCAGCATTCTGCCAAATTCAGCTTTGGCAAGGCCGTCACTTCCAAACCTGTTATATCATATATTAATAAATTCTGGTAATAAGAGATGTGTGGATTGAATGAACAAGCTGTTTGTAAACCTCAAGAAATTTTCAATTACAACATTTCATCTGCAGGATGCACAAACAGCTCTATTTCTAAAGATATGGATGTGAGAAACATGGGTTTAATATTTTAAAACTCCCATATCTTTTCTTGAGCAGTTACATGTCCCTCGTGGTTACAAAGGATCTCCTTTATGAAAAACACCTGAGCTTTCTTTCTGTCAGCAGAAGATATTTTCACTGTAAAAGACAGTAGTGAAATAAAAGGAAAGAAAAAGAAAACAAGATGAGTGTAGGGAGATATTGGCACTGTTTTAGTCGATACATCAGCTATTTGTGGCTGTTAATCAGATGTATTTACTTTATTGATCAAATGAAACACTCCCACTGTTTGTGTGTGTGTATGATGGTAATGATGCTGCAGCTGCAGGTGAATGAGTCGGGCTCTAGTCCAAATCTGTAGTGTGGAGCATGAAAAAATCCACCTGGATTATTAACACTTCATTTGAGCTTGCAGTGTAGGGGGTTAGATTTTTTGCACGTTAATAGTAAATTCATTTAGCCCCTGAGATACCATAAATACGCCACACTTTGAGGATGGCAATGATCTGTTGAAATATCTTTGCTCAGCACTAATTTGATATGAACTTGAGGCAATAAAGCTGAACACTGCAGTTTGGTGTGACACATTCCAGGCTTGGAGCACTGCCACACAAAGGTGTCCAAGTCATCAAGACCAATTTTATCTGCTAAAGCAGCTGTGTTGCCACCAGACCTGTTCTGGCTTGCACCATCCAACACAGGAGCTCCTGTCACAGACTTTTCGTTTGGGGGTTGACTTTGTGCACGTTTCCGTGCAGCATCTGTCACAAATGAGCAGGATTCTCACATAGTTGTGTTTTGTGGTTTGTATTTTCATCAGAGTAACGAGGACAACAAGCCCCTATTAGATTTATGAAACATGAAATCGCCCAGGGTGCCAGGTTGCCCAGAGAAGTGTGGATGCCCCATACATTTCTGTAGGTTCTCAAATGGCTGTTTCTGTCATTTTGTGTGTCTTTTCAGCTGCATCAGCTCCAGCTATTGCAATGTGCAGGATGCCCAAGCGAGGTGAAGTGTCAGTTTAGAGACAGAGTGTTGGCTTGGTAACTTATTTTTAAAAGATAGAGATGATTTTTTTTAAGCTTTCCTTACAAAAGAAAATTGGGGTGTTAAATTAATTTTTCTACTTTTCTGGGAGCTTGAGGCTACAGTGGGTGACTTCTATGTTTAAACTGCCCTAGTCAGCACAGTAGCAGTTTCCTCCAATTGAAAACTGGTCAATTATCAGTTTCCCCAAGCAAGAAATACTCTACACCCAGCAAATCTGTCTGGCTTGATTAGGAAAGCCGGAGTGAAGGCATTCAGCCTCTCTTTACCTGGGGGCTAGGTGCTTCTCAATGTCCTTTCTAAATTCTGCTTAAAACATCTTTTACTTCACCTTGCCTAATTTCCCTGTTCCAATCAAAACCTGCCACCCTCTCCCTTCTGCCTCCTCACAGGAGGTGCACATGAAGTGTACTGGGTATGCCAATCTTTTTTTCAAAAATTCTCTCATGAAGGCTTTTCATTCCTCTCTGTTTGTTGGGTTGGTTTTGATATGGTTTTTTCGTTATTATGTGTAGAATTTAGGGCTCCAATACTGCAACTGATTCTGTGTAGAAGCAAACCAGTGTCCATTTGCAGCCCCAGTAATTCTAAAGGATGGGATGGAATGCCAGGAGAAGGCTGGGTGACAGGGCTTTGAGCTGGCCACAGCCTCGGGAGCATGTGAAAAATATACAGGCTCCAAATTACCTAAATATTATATTAGAAGATCATAAACCAGATATTAATTCTGTATGCAGAGAGAGATTAAATATCCTGGGTGAGACAGATTTAATAATGAGCTTGAAAATGAATCAGACTCCCTGACCCCTGTCCTTGCAGTCTTGCTCTGAAGGTCAAAACCTGTCAGCAGCAGCAGTTAAAAGTCTATGTTGGACCGTCTTTGAGTATTTCAGAGTAAATTCCACCTCCTGCCCACCACTTCAGGGGTGCACAGACCCTTCCTCAGCTGATTCTGGGGTCTGTGGCATTTAATCAGGTGGATGGATCAGACATTCCTATCTGAGTCCTGATTCTGGAGATTTTCTTGGACACGTTAACTTTTGTCCATGGAGGATGCTGAGAAACATTAAGAATCATGAAGATGACAAGCATCTCTGTTTTTCATTTAATTGTCAATCTGCTGAGAATTGACCAACTTCAGTTTAGAAACGTGTTCTAGGTGTAGCCTAACAGGCTGCTGGGCAGCTCTCCTTTGAACCAGTTAAGATCTTTACTAATGGCAGGAAGGTGCTGCATGGTTGTGTTAAGTAGATGCCACTTGGATAATTTGTTTTCCTGATGTTTGGCTTAAATTTATTGGGAGAATATGCACCATTACAGTGTCAGAACCCTTAGTTTTGACAGTTAAGGCACTCTTGCACTACCTTAATGAATAACTGGTAATACTTTAGTCATCAGACAACTCCAAGAAAACTGATGCCGAGTTTCCACGTATGCAAATAGCATAAATTGACTCTTGGGTTTTTTTAAGACAAATGAAAAGCAAACAGTTGAAACAAAATTAAACTGCCATTCAGCCTGCCTGCTCACAGTAACTTCTAGTGCTTGCAGTTAATGTGAATATACATTTTTTTTGGTTCAATCATTATTTTTAACAGTGAAGCCTATCTAATCATTAGCTAGATCGTGAAGTCAATTCCTTTCATGTATTCAGCAGCTCATCTTGCCCAAATTGTTTCAGTTCCTCAGAGATAGTTTTTGAATATGCATGACATATTTCGGCATAATAACTAGGAAGTCATTTTATGTTGCATCTCATTAGCAAAATAAGTATCAAAACAGGTTTCCCTTCCCTTAGAGGAAGCTCTTCAATTAGCTCCAGAGAACAATTCACCTTCAGCTCCCTCACACACGTTAAAACCTATTCCAGAATATTTGATCCTAAATACTGGACTAGACTCACTTTAATTTCGTTGCATATAATTTACTTTTCCTCTTCAAGGATCATAAATAGACCAGACCAGTTTGGGACTGAGTTCTCAGATGAGTATAAACCAAAGTCTGAATCAAATCATTTGTTCTGTGCTTTGGCACAGTGTTTTTGGGATCAACTCCTCATCTCCTGCTCTCAGTATCATGGAGCAAGGCCTCTGAGAGCATCTGGCTGCTCAGGTTGCTCCTTCCCATAAATCCAGGATTGAGAGATAAAATATATGTAGTGGAGAGCCCTCAATTCGGTTGTGCTCCTCCAACCCTTGTGAGAGAGAGTGCAGAACTTGCTCCACAATTGTTTAATGTACCACATCGATAGGTGGCCCATAAAAGAAATCGTGCTTATGTGGCACCAAAATACGAGTCACGTTTCAAACAAGTAAATCCTTGCATCCCGACTGGGATGACTTCCTTCTCTGCTGCAGCAGAACCCAGCAATCCCTGAAATGTTGTCTGTGTGCCATGTGACAGTTTAGGACAGAAAACAACTCAGCTGTACGAGCAAAACTAGAGGGAAAGGCCATGGAGATGGTTTGTGGTGCTGTAATCAGGACATAGTTACTTTGTCTTTTGAGATCTTAGGGCTACAGTCCCATGAGTAAATGACCACTATAACTGCTGGCTTTTTTTTGTTCCATTGGGGTTTTTTGATGTTTTCCCAGATGGCTGTATTTTCATGTGGATAGAAATTCTCAGTAGAATCCCTGGGCTCAGGGGATGTGTCCTAGGAATAATGAAAGAGGAGCTTGAATATCTATCTGCTAGAGCCCAGCTCCTGTGCTCTAGTCTGTCTTTGAAGCACCCTCAGTAAATACTGATTTTCTATGAGGTTTACACTGCATTTTTTTCATGGGGGTCATGAGAACCATGAGTTTGAAGAAACCTCAGGATTTTTGTAATATGCCCCACTGCTTACCTTGAGGCAGATCAATCTGTGTCATAGAAATAAAATGCATGTCGGATTTCTGGACTGGAAGACAAATAGTTGTTCTTTCACTCCAACCTGTAACAGGCATGAAGCAATCCTGCAGATACAGGAATCTGTTGTTTAGTAGTTATAATCATATTTGACACAGCTTCCCTTCATTTGCCCTCGTGTAATTTATTAGAAGTGTTCATATTGAAAACAAAGCCTTCCTGCAAAAAGAATCTGGTGGAAACTCAAGATATGCTGCTGTGTCTACAGGACACTCAGTCTTTCAGGGGAAAAGGAGGATTATATGTCTGGTTTAAAATTCTGACCTGACTTACAGTAAAAACTGCATATTTATGACTTACTGCTCTAAATACACCACAGAAACATTTTTACTGTATTTTGTACGTGTTTTGTGAAGAACAGATGTGGAATTGACTGAGCCTTATGTACTGTGGGTTGTAATGAAAAGTCGGGAAAATACAGGATGCTGTAGGAAAAAGATGTGTGATGTAAATGGAAACAAATTGCATCTCAGTGGGACGTGGCCTGGACAGAGCAATCATTCTTACTCCTCAAGTAATTTCCATTTCTCCAGGGAGCTGCTTTATAATTAATGTTCTTTGTTTATGGTGCATTTATGTCTTCGAGAAAAAAAAAATAAAAATAGAAGTAGACATGTCCTTCATCAAGTCTCGCAGCGTGCAGGCCAGCAATTATTGTTATATAACTTGTGTTGTGTGTAGTATAAAGCTCCCATGCCGTGCTGAACACTGAAGGGCTGCTAATGCATTCACAGCACAAGTTGGGAAAAAATAATTCTGTTGAGTGGGGCTATGAAAAAAAAATCCCTTTGACTCTCCAGCCCATCTGTACCGATGAGTGGGCTTGAGGCTTGAGGTTTGATGCTGTCATGCTTGCAGAAAGTGTAGATGTAACAGGAAGGAGCTCTTCTCTCCATCCTTCCGCCCCTGCACTGCCTGGGAAAAAGCTCAGGTCCTGTGCTGGAGGGCTGGGAGAGGTTCCTCTGAGGATTTGGATCAATTCTCATCATTTTTATGAGTAAACCTGTGGGAACTGCTTCTCATCCAGGCTTTTTGGACCAAGCATCACAGTTTGATTCCTGATCCCTTCTTTATTCAAGCACCCTATGAGTGTTGCATAGCTCTGAGCTTAGCTCCTGTGAAAAGACATTTCTGTGATGCTCCTCATGCTTTAAATACGTCATCTGTGAATGCACAGTGGACTCACATCTGTTGAATGAAGCAAGTTACAAGTTAGAAATATTTTTTCCGTTCATTAATTTGTTTAAAAGTTTTATTTTGGGTAATAACCCACAGTTTCAAGCAGCACTTGTCACCTTTTTCACAAATTTGTTTAAGGAATGTCTGACCTGGTAGACCCAGCTGCAGGACACTTGATATGGTGAAGTTGCTATTACTAAAGGAAGTGAAGCTCATGACCACTAAGATTGTCTGTAACTTAGGAGAAACTGATTTTAAGAAATAAAAGCTTCTAAGCCAAAATTTGATCAAAACACTTCTTCATTATAGGGGAAAATCTGGATACCAGACAGACAGACAAGGTTTATATGTGTGAGTAGCAGGTTAAGGTTACTTGATCACAATTCAGTTTCATGCCCCAAACATTGCATTTCACTTACATCCCTCCTAGCAAGCAGGACTTCAGTTTTATGCAAATAATAAGGAGAAAATGGGCCATTTCTGTGCTGGGATTTGAACTTCCCGGATGCCAGGTTTGAACTGGTCAATCTCTGCCTTGTCTGTCTCCCATGGAACGGGTTCATTTAAACTCATCCATAGCATCAGCAGTTCGAGTACTGGCCTGGCTCCTGACTTTAAGGATGTAAATTCTCAGAGCTCTGTCTCTCTCCTGATATTTGGTAGTTTTATTCTAACCCTGGCTTTGGCAGTCCAGTGGCTCCCTGGCCAAGCCAGCTTTTGCTGTATCACAGTTTGAAAAAGTGGCTGGGGTGTACACTGAAAATATCAGATGCAAACTGAAAGGAAAAAGTAAATACATTGTTTGTGGGGGAAATATTCACACTTTAAAATAAATCTCATCATTTTTTAAGGCCTGACTCACATTTTTAATGCTAGTGTTGGCAATAATGCTGTTTTTCTCCAGATGGTTCTTTTCTAAAGGAAAAAAACTAGCAGTACCCAGTGGGACACTTATCTTGAAATTCAAATAGCAATGGTAGATGTGCAAAAGAAAGAAGATGAAAAAGAAGAAAATGCACAAATCAAAAAATCCCAGGACAGATGTTTAAAGCTGGATTATATCTTTTCTGCTCAGGGATGTTCAATAAAATTAAACCAAATGAATTTGGATTTGAAACATATTAGTGAAACCATAATAAATCGTTTTATGTACATGCATTCAGAATTTAAATGGCCTCAATTTGCTTTAGTGTAATTCACTTTGAAAAGAGTGAAACCAAGTTATGTCACCTCTATTTCTGAGGAAAAATCCATCCTCTTGGCAGAGCTGATCTGTGCAATTTGCCTTAAATTGACACCTTTTTGGTTAATTCAGCTTCTTTTCCTGAGTGTCCTTGACATATCTGGGAGCTAACAAAGGGATGAATACTGTCAGATTCAGGAAGATTCTCCCTTCATTATGCTTACCTCGAAATTTTGCAGGCTCTTAATACACTCTGTGGAACACGTTGTCTTCTTCCCCCGATGAAGTCAGTGAAAACTCAGCTGCAAATGGCCCGAATTAGGTACACAGAGATGATGTGTTTGTGCTTCTTCAGGCAGATGTGCTCCAAGCCCCAGCTGAGGAGGTTGTGGAGTTCCACCTCGGGAGCCTGGAGCTGCCAGCCAAGGGCATCTCCCCTTCTCCAGCTGCCTGCATTGCAGAAACATGGGAAGAGAAGATGGGCAGGAATTACACCAGCCAGAGCCTGTGCCCATTTGCTGCATCTGAAACCAAGGTGGAAATTATCAATGCAAACAGCAGCACAACAGAGAAAACCGTGTAGAAATCAGAGATTGTCATTTTTGTACCCAATTAACACTAGCACACAGTGTTGAGCTAATGAGGGCTTTTTGCTCATGCTGCCTCCTGAAGGACAGGTCCAGTTGGAGCTGGAATGCCACAGACAGGTAACACCAGCTCCAGCACAGAGCCTGCCAATGCAACAAAAGCCAGACAGATTTTTTCAACTAATTTTAAAAAGCATTAAGTGGTTCCGCCAGATCCACTGTTTCTCACATGCTGACAGGATTTCTGACTTGGTGCTGGGGGATCTAAAGGTGGATTAGTGCATTGTCAGAATGAGACACTGCAATTATCCTCATTCGGGCTTGTGGAAATGGAAAGCCTGGAAAATGAGTCTCTCTCTTTAAAATAGCATGTGGTCATGTGAGATTTGGATTTAATGGTCCAGGATATTGTCTTAATTCTTGCCACACATTTTAGTTCTGGCTTGGGTTGGTTGTATTTTTATATGCTCTGAGCTGCATTCTTCCACTTTGTGCAATCAGATGAAGATTTGCTGAGCTATGGAATAGAAGATGCTGTCCATTATTTTAAATATTTGCACTAACTACTGTCTTCTTCAATTTTAAGAAGCACACATTTCATATCACTAGTATCATTTTCGAAATCATTACATAGTGTTTTGGTGATACAGGTCTTTAAAAGACAACTTTGATTTTAATAAAATTCTTGTTAAAAGGAAGCAGGTTTTGAACATCTGTGGTGTCTTTGAACAACACGAGAATCACGTAGATCTCACTGGTATCTAACCCCCCTTTAAACTCCACTGTAAGGGGACAGTAGATCTGGAGAAATCGTAGAAATCTAAACTGCTTTATAACAACAGTAGATCCTCATATATGTGTATTCAGACAACAAGCTAGATTAATTTAATTGTGATCCCTCTGGTAACATATGAGACATTTCAAACCAGATGATTTTCACAGCAAAACATTTTCTATCTTAGCATGTAACTGGAAAGCAAAAAGCTGCATAGAACCTTCAGATCTGGTTGTGGAAGGGTCTGAAGTTTAATTGAGATTAATCCTTGGAAGACAAGCCTTCCCATCCTTAATACCAAGATGGATTTTGTTATAGCTGCATTCCCATTTGTCATATATCACACCTAGAAGTGTGACGGGATCAGAAGTGTGACTTGATCCCCATCGGATGGAACTTAGGCAAAATGTATTATATTTAGAAAGCAACTGATATCACTTATACACCATTTGAAATGGTTCTTTGTGTATTTTCAGTGTAAACTGTGTTTTGGACTAGCAGTTCTCACAACGTGTTCCTTTGCTTCCATTCACCAGGGAGAATATATGGAACACTCGAGCAGCTCCCAACACGCCCGGATGAATAGCTGTGAGCTATCTATATTTTCGTGGGAGTGGGGTTGGGGTTGTGGCATTTTCACTAGTGATTAAATGTCTTCCAAACCTATTCACGCTGCAGAGCTATAAATTATGGATTTTTCACATTAATGAAAAGAGCCCTTGGAGCCCTCTGGAGTGCATAGTTCTATTTTTACATTTCACTATCAGAGAATGAGGAAAGATAGGCCAATGTGTTTCTTTTTTTAAAATGGCAGGAACAGAAATTTGGCCTGTTCTGGCTGCCATTCAAGTGCCAACATTGTTACCCGTTGTGGGGGACACGCTCTGAGTTCATGTTTGTTACGTCATTTCATCAGGGCAATTTTTGTCGCTCACTTTGAGCTCATCAGCAGACCTGACCTAAAAAAATCCCCACACACAGGAAATCTGAAACTGCTCCACTGTGAAAATGATGTGAGACATGATCTTGGAATGGGGTTTTAATTTGGAAATCAAGCTTGAAAGTTCCCAAGAACTGCTGCTGTGGTTTATCGTGTTGCTGTTTTCTCCATGTTGTTGCCTGTATCTTGGTTTTTGTGAGTACAGAAAGGGAAGAAGGTTTAATCCTCTGTGTTTGCTTTTCAAGGAAGGTTCTGTCATCCTCTGGATGTCCTGAAAAAAAAAAGCTTTTCATTAAAGCAGAATGGAAAAAACCCCTGCCATTCCTAAGGTGACTATGATGAAAAATAAATTAAGAGCAAAAGCCCCAAATCACAGGTCATCTCTACTGATCACCTTGCAATCAAAGGGGAACACAGAATTTCATCTTCACATGATCTGTCTGTAGAAGTGTGTGTAGCTGTATTTGCATAAATAGTGCTCTCTCATCCAGAGCTGATAAAAGTGAAAATAATGGATCTCAGAGAGAAAAACTGAAGTAATTTATTCTTTTAGCCTCAGATCACAACAGGTTCATTCTTTTTTTCTTTTTTTTTTTGTGAATACCGAAGCTAGGTCTGCACACAAGTAAAAGCCACCGAGACAGCTCTGACTTCCAGCCCTTGGCATTTTGGATAAACAGCGTGAGAGGTCACCAAGTTTCAGCTCTCTGTAAACAGGAGAAGTTGTATTGAGATTGGAATCCTGAGAGGGTTTACTCATTTGCAGCTTCCTCAAGACAGTGAGGCCTCTGAGGGAAGCTACCTGTGTGCTCCTGTGGGCTCAGACAGAATCTTCCAGGCCTCTCAGCATGAGGCTCCTCAGAATGCAATATTCACTTGTTGGACAGGTTATCCAAAAATGGTTTCAGGCACGTATAAATGAGTCAGGAGTGAACAACGGGAATAAGTAATTGCATGCAGGAAAGAGACAGCCTTGAAGCCTTTGGGAATTGTTTAAAACATGCTGATTTCTTCACTTTTCTTTGTGTTCTGGCTTTGGTGAGAAGATTTTAAAATGAGAAAGGAAAAAAACCCAACAAAGCGACAGCAATAAAAACCTGTGCAATAAATAAAAACTCAAGGAAAGAAATCAAGACATTGAAGTTACAAAAAGCCTGTGCCCCAGCACTATCAGAGACTCATCCTCAGCAAGTGGCCAAGTCACGTCTCTTGGACAGAACAGAGGTCAGGCTCTCTGGAGAAATCATTATGTTAATCGCCAATACAAGGCAGTTTAAGAAATTGAAGAGATTAATTTAAAGATTTAATATATTGTCTATGGCACCTTAAATCAGCCCTAGGGAAGAACAGACAGGATGGAGGACCAGAGCTGTTCCAAAGCAGTTTTCATCTTGATGGAGCTCAACACAGTTTCTTAAAAAATTACTCATCTTTGATGTTCTACAATGCCATAATTTGGGTAGGTGATAGACTGAACTGCAAACAGTGTTTTTGATAACTGCTAAATCTAAATTGCTATTTTAATCAACTGTAACATTTAGATTGTCAGCTGATAAAAAATGTGTGCAGAAGACACATTGCTGGTGTAAGTGCAGTGATATTTAAAATCAATATAAACTGAGCAAAATTATGTTCCTCAATGCTTTTCTTCTAAGGTTTCTATGGAAACCTTCTTGGAGGTGGTCTGAAGAAAAGAAATGTTAAAATAGAACAATAAATTGTGTCATTTATACATGCAAAGTAAATATCCTTCCTGCATTTTTTATGGAGGTGAAAAAGTGATTTCATCATTTAATATTCTCCCTTGACAGCCAAATTAACTATGACCCAGTCTCCTCAGGGTTTACTTTTCTGCATTTGGCTAACATGTTTGAGAGAGGAAAAACAGACATCTTTTATGCTGAGCATCTATTATTTATCTGTATTTTACTAAACTATCTTGATTTTCTTAAAAACAACGACCTTCACAACTTTTACCATGGAAAGAGTGTCTAAAAAGTTATTTTGAAACTGCAGCTCTGTCAACCTCTTCATGAACACAGTGTTCCTTCAGAGTTTTAGCCAGAAGAATATAAAATGCAAACCTATGTTGACACATCACTATAAATAAACAGTTACAGCAAGTGGTTAGGATATATTGTGTACATGTATTTTCTTAATGATTCACCATTACACAGGATGACTTTTCACTTCTCCTAAAACAACTACATATACCAGGGGTGGCTACTTTGATATCCAGCACTGTTCTGCTACATGTGGTGGGTTTGCTCCTTCATATTTTGGTGTATAATTTGGTTTTTTGTGTTCTCTTTGCTCTGGTCCCTGCCTTTGAAGGCTGCCTGTTAAATCTGTTAGAAACACACAGTCTGGCCTCCTCTGAAGATGTGAGTGACTGTCAGGAGCAGTATCACCGTGAGGAAACACTTGGGGTGGCTGCTGATCCCTGCACTGGGTTTAACCCCATGGTGGGAATGAGCTTTTCCAAGAAAGGTGTTCCGGTGTGCCCTAGGCACAGCACACTCGCTGTGTACAACTCCTGCTTTGCTTCTCCTCCTCACAGCTTTGGAAAACCTCTCTTGGGGTCTGCTAATAGGGCTCTCCAGTCACTGTTAGATTGTCTTCCTTGTCTCTTTGTGTTCTCCTCCTGTCTGGGCCCATTAATAAACCTCTGTAATCGGGGGGAATTTTAACCCCTCACATTGGTGGCTGTGTGTGCATTTTCTCAGGCTCTTCTTGGAGGCCAGTGCAGAAAGTAATAGGGAGCCTCTTCCACCTGGCTCCTCTGTGCATAGCAACAATTCATAGGGTATTTTATTTCTACAAACGTGAGAAGCTCTGTTAAATCTTTGAGCCCCATCTAATGAATCTCCCTGCTGAGTATTTGCTGGTATATACCACCTCATTCCATGAGAACCACAGTAACAGGTGACAGATGAAGCTGGATGCCATTAACCAAATAGTTTGCTCACCAAAACATGTATTTTTAGTTTAATTAAAGTTAAGATTGAATGTAATTCCTGATAACAGAAAAAGAGGATTATTTTCTGGAGAATAATTGAAAAGTTTTATTCTGCTGTTTTCAAAACAGAAGACTTCAGCTTCTTTCAAGTCTTTTTATTTGAAGCTTAGTTTGCTTTTCTCTTCCAGGAAAGGCTGCTTGCAGAGCACAGGGTATGTTTAATGTGCAAGGGCTCTAAGAGGATGCACCCCCTGTTTAACCCTTCATGCACTCGGCCCTGCCACAGCCCAATAACACATGCAAGGGCGAGCAGAGAGCGATGGATGCCTCCGAGCCTGGAGCAGTCCAGGCTCAGCTTTCCTCAGCCAGTTCCACACCTCTGGGGTCAGACATCTTCCTGCCAAATCTGCCTCTGATCTCCCTGCTCCCTACTCTCTCTGTTGCCTTCATCCATTCTGTAAGACAGATGAAACACTCGTTCTGTGCTGGCTACAATGAGGGGAATGCAGTAGCTGCATTCCCCAAACTCTGCTGTTCTCTTTCCTTTCTCTTTCCTTTGTCTCTGTTACCATCTCCTCACCTTCCCTAGTTTAAACTGAATCTTCCTGCTTCATCACTGTCTGCAGTCCTTTTTCCTTTCAAAAAAACTTGTCAGTGCTCTCTATTCTTTGCATAATGTTGTGGTTAATTTTTTCTTGTGGAGAAGCAGTAAAACTGAGCTCTCCAATGTGCTGCCTCTGGCTATGCTCAAGGCTGAGGCCAGTTTGAATTTGTGTTGTTACAGCCCTGGAAAGGTAAACAGAATCAAGCTGCTTACTTTCCATTTGCAAAAAATTAATCCCTCAGAGCTGTGAGAACTGGTGACAGCAGAGACAAAAGCTCAAATGCCGCGTTCGCAAAACTCTCTGAGAGCGCCGGAGGCCTTTGCCAGCGAACGCCAGAGGGGCTGAGGCAGATACTGGTCTCAAAATCATTGCTAATCATCTCCATAAGCCATTTCTAAGTGCAAACAGTGTATCCCTACCACTGAACAGTGCTTTCCTTGTATCAAGGGCCTAGAGCAGCGGGGTGTTATGCTTTGGAATTTGTGTATCCTCTACCTACATCTATTTGTGCACCCTCTATCTACAGCTATTCAGGAACTGGAAATTTTGTGACTGATAGGTTTGGATGCTCAAAAATGTAGTCTAAAATAACTGAAGCACAAGCAAGTACTTTAGGAATGTTTTGAAGAAGCTGAAGGGAAAGAGGTGATCAGCCTTCTCTCGCCTGCTGCGGAGGAATTGTCCCTTGTCCTTCTGCTGCCCGCACCATGGTTGCCATCTCCTGCAGCTCCCTCATTGACTGACCAGTGATTGAGCCTCCCTGACCTCCCAGCTGGCCCTTGGATTGGCAGGCATTGACATAAATGCTGTGTCCTGTGCCAGCATTCCTTCACCCTCTATGATGGTCTGATGGGTTTGGAGCTAAATGGTTTGTATGATATTTCTGACACCCTAAGCATGAAAAAGCAGGGGGCCTGCAGGGAGGCTGCACCTGAGTCTGTGCTATGGAAAGGTTTCTTTTGCAAGACAGCTCCTGGTGGATCTGCCAGAGTACACTCACATGGTGATGTCCTGCCCATGGATGCACATGCATATCTACATCTCTTCAGGAACTGGAAATTTTGTGATTGATAGGTTTGGATGCTCAAAAATGTAGTCTAAAATAACTGAAGCACAAGCAAGTACTTTAGGAATATTTTGAAGAAGGCGAAGGGAGCTGGAGGAGACAGAGATCCTATTTGGACCCAGGAAGTGGAGAATAAGGAGGTAAAGGACAAGGACCCCAAAAATGCCCTCTGAAGGAGCAAGGCAATGGATGGAAGGACCTGCTGCTTGCACAGAGCCTGGAGTGAGGGTGAGTCGGGGCAGTACAGCTCTGCCTCCTGAGAGAAGCATTCCTGTCTGCTCAGCCCAAGTGACAGAAATACCTGAAAGGCTCAGAGTGCTGCAGCCCTCCCAGCTCCCCAGTGAAATCTGCTTGGAGTTATGATGGGAACTGGTGGGAGTGTGCACAATCCCTCCATCAGTGCTACCTCTCTGATGCTTCCTAAACTACAATGATTTATCTCATCTCCACCCTGTGATCTCATTTTCTCTCTGCTGTGATGCTTCTGTTGAATTTGTTCAGAATAATGGACTTCATCTTCACTCTCACCATGACTCCTCCATTTATACTTCTGATGGAGATTATTGCTCTATATTGAAGATTCCCCTTTTCAGTTTTCTTGTAATTTTTTTAATCATCATATAATCTAGTTGGAAGATTGCCTAAGGAATTTGTTCAGATACCAGCTAATCACATTGAAACTCGAAATGGCTGATAAATGCACTAGATGCAAAAAAGCTACCAAGTACACAAGGCTTTGCCAACCTAGGATGCACTGACAGTGAATAATGGAAGCTGTTTGGAAATCCAGTGAGTGCATTTATTCGTGGTTTCAGAATGCTTGCCTTTTCACAATGATTAAAAAAGTTCATCAAAATGATTATTCAGTTGCTACTTGACAGCTAATGGCTGAAATTCTTGGCCAAGGCTTTTTTTTTCTTGGATGCCTTTCTGCATCCAGGTCTGCAGGTGCAGGGGTGATTTGCCACACAAGGCCTCCCTTGCGCCGTTCAGAGTGTGGAAAAAAAATCTTGAAATTGTGCAAACCTTTCCTGAGATCCACATCCAGAGCCTGTCTGCCTACAGGGTTATGAGGAGCAGAACACCTGGTCAGCGTGGAAGAGCACAGGGTTTAAATGTAATGTAGTTTTTTTGTTTCCATTTGAAAATATGAGTATTTAGGACAGGTCAGAAGTTGAATGAAGAACTTTGGGGGCAGAAGCAGGGAAGGAGACACTGTGTTTTGATAGGGTACCCTGGAAAAAGAATGCAATTCTAGGTTATCTCTTCTTTAGAGGCATCCAGGGCAGACACGCTCCTGGGATACTGCTTATCAGAGCCATGGCAGTACACCTCAGTGGAGAGATGGCAGGGATAGCTTTTTTTACTTCAAAAAGGGGTTTGCTGAGAAAGGTGCATCACAGCCAGGTGAGTAATATCTTTGTACTATTGTGTTTGGGTTATATGAGCACGAGCAAATGATAATTAAATTATATTAAACATAAATTTGTATTATATTTTATAAATATGTCTTTATATTAAAAATAAATTATAATTAAAAAAGAGAGGCCTACACACCTTCAAGTTGCACCAAGAATAAACAAATAGTGAGAGAGGCAAATGTTCAAATGTAGCCAGGAACAGCAGTGACATCACATACCCTGAAAGCTGAATCCAGAGTCCAGCTCTAAATGAGTCTCCATTTAGAGAGCATCTCCAAAAGGTGGATTCCTCTGCTAGACCCAAGGCACAAATAATCATGATAGAAATTGTGAGAAGTGTTAAGCACTGACATAACACTTCCATCTTCACAGCACTGAGCAATCAATGAGTTGCTGGCTCTTCAAACAGCCCTGCAAGATAAACCCTTGCTGTGCTCTGCCCTAGGGAAATTCTGCAAATGTCATGTGATGCCCTTTCAGGCAAACCAGTCTGTGCTTTAGAATGATTTCTGAGGCATGATAAAAGTCAGGTCTGGCAGCGTCTCTGCAAAAAGATGACTTCCTCCAAGGGCAGGACCATCAATCTCTGCTCCCAGCACCACAAACACTGACTTTTATGACATTGTGTGCAGGTCGTCTTGGATCTTCTCTCCTTAAAAGCCTGTGCTTTCTGAGAACCTTTGAACACTGCTGCACAATCAGTAACTACTGTGATAAAATTCTAGGTTCTACATGAAGAAATAACTTAGGAGTGCTCTCAGATTTGTGCCATGTTAGTAAAATTTCTCCTAAATTAAATGAACACTGTGAAACTGCAACCATAAATATGAATTGGGTGGTTAACCCACTTTTTCCAATACTGCTTATATTTCCTATACTCCATTTTCATAGATATTCTAAGAAATTGTTTCCCCAATAGAAGCAGCAAGTATGAAACAAATTATGAAAGGGACTCTGGAGAATGTAAGTTTTAGATTGGTAAAATATGGCATCAAAACACTGGTTTAGAATTTTATGAATTAGAATACAAACATCTATTTCGTATGACTGGAACTTCCAATCAATACACATGAGACTTTAAATATTAAACATCTCACAAAAAAGTGCAGTTGCAAATCAAGAACTGTGATTCTATTTTAGTTGTAGACTCTACCCATGAGAAGATTTTTGGAAAGCCATTACAATGCATGGAAATTGTGGGTGCACAGTTACAAAAGTTAGTTGAAAACAGTTTCTTGTGCACTTATCCACAGAGGGCTGAACTGAGTTACAGTAGGGCCATGGCTGCAGTCATTTTTGACAGTGAAAGAGGCTGTGGGATGCAACTGAAGAGACATAAAACCAGAGACACGAAAGCAATGGTGATTTTCCCCATGCCCGTTTTATTCCCCCTAGATCTTTTGACTAGCTGCAAAAACTTTTGTTGGCTGTACATGCAGAGCAGAGCACCCAAACCCAGAGAGACAGATATTGTCTGTGTGAAGAAGGATGCCTGGTTTCACTCCTTTTGTCCCAGTTTCAAGCCTACAGCTCCCTGACACTGACTAACCAATATTTGACTGTCTGACACTAAGACATTGCAATATGTCTAAAACTTGCATTTTGCCCCATGCATCAAGCAAGCCAAGCAATAGTACAGTCAGAGAAATAAGTACTTTGCTGTGAATTATCTGTTGTTTCCTCATGAAACTTTCTGCTCAGAGCCAGTGGAATTATTAAAAATCATATTGAGCGGAGCTGAAGAGAATTTATCATTCCACTATAAAAATCACAGAAATGTATTTTTACTCATTTTAAAAATAGGGGGAATATTGCAGCACACCGTGGCCGACTCCTCTTTTAGCACAAAAAGGCAGTAATGGAAGATTGCAGTGCTACTCTGACATGCCAGCTATCTCATTTCCTGCACAGTCCAAAGCTGGGTTTGAAAGTAATTAGAATGAACATACAGCCAAGATTTTAAGTGCTAAGTAATACAGCATTTTAAGTAGCACAGTACAGGGAAAGACACCAGCCTGCAGGGATTGAACAAATTCCTTCTCCTGGGAGCTCAGGTTTTCGTGTTTAGTCAGAAAAGTTTAGAATCAATAATATTGAAGAGATTATTAATTTTAACTGCTCGTTTTTTATACTTTGTAATGTGTCTAAATGATCAATTGTCTTGCTTAACATTTCTCTTTGCTGCAAGAAGAAACAGTCAAACAAAACTGGTCATTCTTCCTTTGTCACACTTTTCCTCATCCTTCCTCCTGCTGGATTATCTTTCCTTCTGAATACTAAGTCGTGGTAAGTTGCTGTCACTTTCAAAGCAAATTAAAATAAAAAGTTTAGCTTTGGCCACGTTGCAAACACTGTTTTCCATGAGGGAAGTCATGGAAGACCATCTCTAGATGATGCCTTCCTGGGTGTGCTTTGAAATCAGCTTCCTCTAAATGGAGGAGGATCCAGCTCATGTGAGCTCAGCTGCTGCAATGTGCAGTGTTGCCAACATCAGATGTTGAAAATGTCTGCCAGCCAGTTGGAAACCCCCAAAATGGTGTAAGGATTACAAGATGTAAAAATAACAGCTTTGAGGGTTTGGCTTTCTCTTTTTGGAGCTTTGGGCTGTTGTTCAGTCAAATCATAAGAACTGGCAGCAGTGGGCATGGTGCTGGGAGAGGAGGGAGAGGTTTTCCCACGTACATTTTCAAACTTTCCTTGTGGATGGAACTTCGGCCAAATTTGAATAAAAGCAGAAGCTAGGCAGTACCTGACATACAATTAAAGACATGGCACATCATTTTCCAGTCAGTAAGGTTTTACCTTTAAACATCTGCTTTGAACAAGTAGGACAGCTTGGCATGTTCTCTGGTCGCCCCTTGAGGCAGTGTGGGCACCGCCTGTGAGCTGAAGTGGATGGTAAAACTCCCAATTTCGACAGACTAATTCAGCTGTTGAAGTATGTGGTGAGGTAAGATGTTTGCCAGCTTAATTTTGGCACAAACACTTGAGATTCAAACAGGCCACGGGGCCTTGGCCAAGGCTGGCCCAGGCCAGTGGCCACGGCTACACTTGGGCAGCACATTTTGCCTCTCTGCAAGCTCTGACACTGCTCCAGGCCCTGCAATGCAGGTTCCTTTCATCTCTGGCCAGGCAGCTGTCTGAGCAGTTGTGTGGAAGAGAAAGGGGTCTGCGCTCACACAAACTGAGGGACGGAAAGAGAGGAAATAAATGCTGAGTGAGAAGGAGAAAGCCCAAAGGACTGAGGCAGATGTGCCATTCAGAGCTCAGAAGGGAGTCTCTGCTCCTCGAATTGTGTTTGGTATTTCAGACTGGGGATGCTGCGTGTGGGTGCCATCCAGCTTTCAGCTTTATTATCCAAGACACAAAAGCAAAAACTGAAAGGTAGTGAAAGAAAAGGTCTCTAAAAACCACCAATTCACTATTGCTTTCCTTTTCCAGTTTCTCTTTATAACCTATTTTCAAACAAAGGCACAATGTTTTCTGTGCCCCATAAGGGAGCAAGGAATACCGATGAGCTGAGAATACAGTAGGATGGTTTTCAGGTTTTGCAAATAAAAACCACTGTGTGGTTTTTTTGGTGAGAGTCATTGGGTTGGATTCTTCATTGTTCATTCATACTTGGCCAACCAAGGGGCGTTGACTGAATGTGCCTTCAGATAGAGGATGTGTCTCTGGGTACCTATTTAATCTTCCCTGCATGCCAGACTGCCTTCTGTCTGTGCCACAGGTTGTTTTGTCTGCGAACAGTAAGTTCTAAGTGAGCCAGTAGACTAATAAATAAGTTATCAGCACCGAGATGGTAGTTTCTGAATATTTTTTGTGACTTGTTCTGCACGGCAGACTTTTTTACAGTGGCTGCTTTTGCATAGTCTTAAAAGTTGATTCAGAGTCTCCTTCCAGGATCACACAGAGCTGGAGGGTCTGTGGGTTTGGCTTGGGTGTGCCAATGATGCTGAGAAGGTCAGGACTTCTGCTCTAGAGTATGAAATACCTGCTGCAGCCTTGAATGGGACACATGAAAGTCACTTTTCCCTCAGTCTTCAGTTCACCTCAGTGCTGGGATTGCTGCTCGGTGGCTTCCTTCCTGTCTGGGCATCCTTACTGTCTCTCCAGGGCCACCACCCTTCCTTCTCTCCCATTCCCTCCCCTGAGTTCACAGACAATGGGGTTTTTAGAGGCAGGGGACCATCAATTCAAACTTCCAGATTAAGGGACAAATTTTCATAATGGCCTGGAGGCATTAAGAAGCACTAATGCATTAAATGTTGGAAGATAGCAGGAGCAGGAAAACGCTTGATTCAGAGATAAAGTGACCTAATGCTAATTACATCTGTTAAGCAATCCAAAATCATGTCACAAATTGGAAAGGACTTTCCCCAATTAGTAAAGAGTTCATTAAAAAAAGACTAAAAACTAGCAGGAGGTGGAAAGAGCTTGAACCACACATATATTTGAACTGGACTTGAAAAGAGAAAAACTCTTGTATCTTAAGGTGTTTGCTGATTCCAAAATCTTCTGTGTCTAATTCTGAACAACTGAGGTAAATATTAGAATCACAGAATGTCGTGAGGGGGAAGGATCACAGAGGCCAGCTCCTGGCCCTGCACAAGGCACCCCAACAATCCCACATGTGCCTGAGAGCGGTGTCCAAGTTCAGACAGGCTTGGGGCTGTGCCCACTTCCCTGGGGAGCCTGTTCCAGTGCCCAGCCACCCTCTGGGTGAAAAACCTCTTCCTGATCTATTGACAGTTGCAAGAATTATGAACCTCTCTGCCATTCTTTATCCATCTTATCCATCTTTATCCATTCTTTATCTATTCCTGCTTAGGGATACCCTTCTTTCTTGAGGAAAGGCTACTTCTTTTGCATGATAATGAAGAATAGATAAAAGAAGTTGTTTAAGGCTTACAAGCATACCATGTGATAAGAAAAAGTGAATGGACATGCCAATTATTCTTCCTGATACAACAACCTTTTATTTCAAAATTCTGTCCAAACCATGAATAAAAGGACAGAATGGGTCTGGGGAGTTTAGATGTCTGTTACAGAGGAAATATTTATCAACACAGGGTGTAGACAACAAGTATTTTGTGAATCCCCTAGCGAGAAAATCTCCCTTTGGAAATCTCATGCTGTCTAGCTGCTGAGAGAGCTTACGCAAGGAGGGCTCAGGGGCTTGCAAGAATGTTTAACTCATGAGTCTTTATATAACTCTCCCCTCCTGCGTCTCTGACAAGTGTCTTTTTTGTGCTGTCCACTGAGTAACTTTAGCTGCCTTTAGCACCAAGTAACTGCACCAGCAGTGAGCCAGGCCATGCTGCCAGTGATTAGAGAGAGTTGGTTCTCAATAGTGTCAATGCCTTGATGTTTTTCTGGACTTCCAAAGAGTTTGTGATCTCTGCTTTTCTCTGCTATATTTGCACATGCAAGGGGGGTTCACAATGCTAACAAATAAAACAGACACAAAATTGCATACACTTGTGGACATGAACAAGCACAAAATGTGCAGGCAGGACGGGAGTCAGTGTGTGTGTGTGTACAGCAGGCTTTAGTGTTGGGATCCTGAATGCAACCATGGCACAACTCGGTGGAGATGATTGTGCTTAACTGAGAGGTGATAAAACAGAAGAAATCCAGTTCTTTGTGCATTACTGTTTGCCTGTTATTAAAAAAGAAAAGACATGCTGCAGCTACATGGTAATAGATGGTGTAATTCTGCAGTCCTTCTCCGGCCAGACTCAGACATCAATTCCAAGTTTTTAAGCATCCCTAGTTTTCTAGGGCAAGCAGTGGAAACAGCAAGTTCTTAGTCCTTCTACAAAGTGGGGGTCTGTGAGTTTAGCTATAAATGTAGCCTGAATGGTGGCTTTAAAATCACACCATTTCACTGTTATCTTGCAGAGTTCAGCAACCTTACCTGATAAAAAAACATTAACTGGCACATCTGTAGTCCTGTAGATAAATTCGTATCAGCCTCTGGAATGCACTTGCTCTGTTTAACTCTTGGACTGCTGTTTTCTGAAATGGGACACCTTAAAAAATACCCAGATAATCTTGCGATGTTTTCTGATGTGCAGGGTCAGTTTATAGATAATCTCTCTCCTATTAATGTATCTGCATGTATTTTATATTTTGGAACCTTTCAAATTGCAGCTTTTGGTCTTAGTAATATTCATCTTTACACATTTCTAAATGTATAATGTATCTGAAAGTATGGCTGTCAGCTGGGCTGGTAAGTATATTTCTTGCTATGTCAAAATCAAGTATAGAAAGGTTATGTATCTCACCCAGTATCTGAGGAGAAAATGGAGCTCTGGGACTTCCACGCCTTTCTTTCATGTTAGAGCTGCTGTCTAAAGGTCTTTGTACGAACAGTCTGCTCCTGGTGCTGGCGATATAAAAAAGTGGCAGCCTCATGTCTAGACATAATCATCCTCCAAATACAGGTATTTCATTTTTTGATTCCACTTGCACAGAAACCAGAGATCAAAATAATAAATTTTGATCAAGCAACATTTCGCCTTCAAACATGACTGTTCCCAAATTAAATTAATTCGATTTTAGACGAATCAATTCATGCTTAGCCTGTGGAGTTCTGTTGAGTTCAGATTCTCAAAAATCAGCTGGAAAGGATAAAGGTTGAGCAATTATTTTTATGATTGGCTGCCCATTCAATTTCTGTTTCTCTAATGGGATTGTTCAGTGAGTATTCTACCAAAAGCGCGGAAATTGGTTCAGCTAATTCCCCTCCGCAAAAAAAAGATGAAAACCATAACATCGTATTTAGCTGCTTGCTTCTTACACAGGTTCTGCCTAAAGTCTTGTACTGCATTTTAATCAGTGTCACTTACTCGAGATGGTTCTGACAGAGGAAGCTCAGCTCTGACTCTCCATTGAGCCACATTTGCTGCAGCGAAACACCTACACATGTTCCTCAGTCCTCTTGCCTTTGGCGAATGAGCTCGAAGCTAAAGATAAACTGTTGCTCAAAGCTCTCCTTGCCTTTGACATTAAGGGGGGCAGTTATTAACTTGTTGCACACTGTTATTACTTCATTGATCCGCAGTGAGTTGCGAGGATTTATAGCAAGTAGGGATCTGGATAAATAGTTACCATGGGGAAAGGCAGGATGTATTTAGCCAGAATCAAAAACCTGCCAAGGATCTCTGGCAGTCTATAATATTGCATTAACTAAAAAAAAAAAAACCACCAAACCAACCCCAAAAAACCCCCCCAGGTTAAAAAAAACCCCAAAAAACCAACAAAAAACCCACTAAGCAGGCAAGTTCAGAGCAGACTTACTGTAGGGTGTACAGGGTTCCAATAAGCAAGGGTTGTCTGAATAAAGACTTTCTCTCAAATATTAGCCTGAAAGAGAAAAACTGTTGAAATTAATGACTGCTTGAAGTAGAGGAGAAGCCAATGAAATGGTTCTGGGATGAGGAGGGGTGTACAGAGCAGAAGCTGGACACAAGCAGCTCCCCTCCATAGAAATAAGTTATGTTCATTGCTGCCTGACTCCCCACCTGGGACCTGCTGATCGTGGAAACATAGCACTGCTTCCCGTTTCCAACACAGTTTAATGTTATTTTAGTTCATTTATTAGCAGGAAGAACTCTGTGGAGCAGATTTATAAAGGTACAGTGGTGCTTAAATCCTGTTGTTAACAAAATGCCTTTGAAAATCAGCTATTGTGTTCTAACCATTTAATTTCTCTGATTATAACTTGAAATAAGTTACTCCCTACTTAAAATAACCAGTCAAGTCATGAACAGGAAAATTATTTCCTTACTGAATTTTAAGTCCTCTTTAATTATAGGCTCTCACTGGCTTTTGAATGTAGGATCTGTGGAGAGTTCAGCACATTTTAAGCTAAACCTCCCGAACAAAAGGAGGAACAAAGCACGTCATGTCAGAACAACAACAAACAAGTCTTAATCTTAAAATACAATTCCTGGCTCAGTCTTTACATCACTCCTACTTCACAGGCCAAATTCTGCTGTGATTGGAGTAGATGGATCTCTTGCCCATCAGGGAAGAGGTGAAATAGAGAGAATGCTTATAATCCGTAAAGAACAAATCACAACCTGCAAACTCCAGAGCGTGTCACATTCTACAAAAATTATGAGAATCCTTGGGAAATGAAGAGTTATCTCCATGAAAAAGTTAGGCCTGTGAGGACTCTGATATTCCCTGTGGTTTTCCATTCCTTTGTGATTGCAGTGACAGGGCTTTGCCAGCCACAGATATTTTTTCATATTGGAAAGGTTTGCAGTGCCTGGGCTGTAGGAAGTTGTGTGTTCTTTGTCTGCAAGAAAATACAAGAGCAAGTGCAAGAACTGCTATTTCCTTAATTACCAGCTACATTCATTTAGACTAAATCCTCTAAAAATAGAATTAATTTTATTTAAGTTATCACAATAGCTTTATTTAATCTAGAGCACATATGAGCAAAGCTTATTCAAAAGCTGACCAGTCTTTTTAATTATTCATTGTTCTTCAGTTACTTTGTAATGTGGGTGGAAAAACACTTGAAGTTTTTTTCTTGAAGAGGATAAATCCATATTCATCTTTATCTTGGTTTTCCCATTGCTTTTGAGGGCAGTAGTGAGTTTAAACAGTGTCAGCATTTGGCTATGAGTGAATTGTAGAAAATTATTTTAATTGATTTTTTTGTTTTGAATAAGCTATTAACAGGCAATCATTGAATTTTGCTTATGCACATAAACAAACAAAACTCATGGGAACGTGTAATGTTAAATCAGATGTTTTACATTTAGGCTCAAATCTATCTAATAACTTCTAAATCCACTTTTGTGTGGATGCACATGCAAATTTCCATCAAAAGCAGTGCCAGGGACTGCAGGGATGGCCTACTAGAATATTTCAGGACACTTCTCTCTCAAGTCTTATTTCTTAGACCCAAATTCCATTTGAAAGCAGAAATGAGTCCGTAGAAGTCAGTGGAATTACACAGCTGCAAAATTGATCTCACCCCCGAGACCTTTCACAGGTGAAGGGCAGAAGGAAAACCTGGACTCCAGGTTTGCTTTGCATTGCCCTGACTGGAGAGCCTGCTGGGACTCTGGTGTGGATCAATCTGGTGTGGAGGTGCAGCAATTCAGTCCTTTGCCCCAGGATCCTTGTGGCTCTCAGGAGATGGAGCAAACTCCCAGCAGAGTAGAGTTTGGCCACAGCCCGCGTCACTGCAGGCTGTTCAGTGCTCTGCACGCAGAGCAGGAGTCCCTGTGCTAATAACTCATCAAATTAATCCCCCTCTTGATGGCCCCAGCACTGTTAAGAGTCATTAATGTAAGGAGGGTTCAGTACTCTGAACTACAGGCTTCACTTGTTATCTCTGCTAGAATCACACGCGATGTAAATACTACAGGAAAATTCAAGGAAAGATAAATTCTCTGTTGGAAAGGAACATTGAAAAGCTATTAATTGAAAGAATCACCAGGGAGGAAAAGATCAGCTTCACTGGAAATGGAGGATATAAAAGATAAACTCTTTCCATCACTGCAGTTCAGCAGCATGCAGGACTTGAAGGCAGATGTGTGATTTATTATTTTTCTGTGTGGGTGGTTCATACATGGTCTTTGTAATGTGCTGAAACTTTGCAAAACACATTTGTGCCTTCCCTTTTTCTTTCTGTTTTACCTCCTATATAAATGACCTCTCTGAGCATTTAATGACTAGGACATTAAAAAACTTTTTGCCAGTTAAAGATAGGTATGAAATACTCCTTGACTCTGTTGTGAATCTATTAAACAGCCTCTGTTGGATGTCTGTTAAATAGGGAATATCAATCAAGTAATAAGAAAATAATAAATTTATTCTTGAAGCATAATGTCGCTGCTCAGAAGCACTGGCTCTGTTTCCTGTGTTGTCACTCTTGCTTTTAAACTCTTGGTAAATTGCTCCAAGTTTCTGGGTATCTCTATTTGATTTGTATCCCATTTGGGCTTTGCCTACTTAAACTATTTATCAGAGTAAAGACTTTTTCTCTGGCTTCCTGTGTTTTTTTGGTTTTTTTTGTGCTTTAAAACCCTGATCTAAATTTGGGATCCAGGCACTGCTGTAGTTCAGTAATAGTGACAGATACCAGTGGCAATGTCAGGATTGAAAAAGGCAGTTCCTCTGGCATTTAATGTAATGTCAATATGCTGAAAGATTTTAAGCAAGTAGTCTGAATCATGCTGCTGTCGTTCCTGAAATTTCTGTGCCAACTCAAATTGAGAGTGGCATGCGTGGCTACTATTTGGATTGAGAACTTCAAGTAAAATTGAGTAAGTTTTACTAGAGCCTGCATGAGACTTATGACCTTCATAGGCATAATATCAGCTCTTGGTAGAAATTGTTCAATCAATGGTAAGGACAGAGTCTGAGGGATTTACAGGGGTGACATTTGACATGACTAAAACATTTTATCAGTGGCCTCTGCAAGAATGTCTTTAAGCACCACTGTCATAAAGCTGATTGCAATGTGAAAAGGGCAAGACAGCAGGATGCAAAAACGCTCAATTCCTCACTACATCACAGCTTTTACAGAGCAGCAGTCCTGGGGTCAGAGTGAATTGCAGCTTTGGCGTTGACTAAGAAAGACACATCCTGAGTCAATGCAGGTGGAATTTTTCTTTCCCAGACTAGACCTGGAGAGTTTGTCATCAGCAAAGACACCAAGAAAATTTCTCTAAGGTTACAGGTAGAGGATTCTGATATCTCAGGAAGGTTATTTTGCCTACCATACACCAAAGAATTGTTTAACTTAAGGACAGGATCCCATAAAATTTGTTGCAAGAATAGGCAAAGCTGATCACTTGTGCAATAGGATTGCTTCATAAATTCCCTTGCCAGTTTCACTTGGATCATTTGTTCCTTTACCTGCCACGCAGCCCTGTGTGGATCTCACCCACAGCTCTGTGTTTCCCTGATGGGTGAAGTGGCTGCAGTCCCTTCTTTCAGGGGTGCCTGGGTGTCCTGCCCGGGCTCCAGGCCCTGTACAGCTGCATCCTGGAGACATCTGTCATCCTGGAAAAGGGAGGATTCTGACAGAAACTGAAAAGCTCACAAAGCAGCATCAGGAAGCCTAAGTTTCTGAATTAGGACTCCAGAAGCAAGGGACTCCGACTGAAATGTGCCTGGTCTCCAGGTTGCATACAGCACAAAAGTAGCCTGGCATCACCAGCACCTTCTGGGAAGCTGGGACACTGCAAGAAACCACCCAGAAAAAATTTTGGGAAGAACAGCAGCTTCCAGTAGGTCTCTATTGATATGATCTCTCTTTTGATAAACTGGTATTTTTCAACCAAAAAATAATCAGAACAATTTTACCATCTCTGATGCTGAGCTGGTCCTGATGTTTCACTACAGAAGACAGATGTTGGTTAGGGCTGTTCACATGGTGAGAAAAAAGCACTGTAATCTGTTATTTCCATTCCATTTTATTCAGTCATTTGCTCTTCAGAAAAATCTGGCAAAATCAACCCCATAAAGTTTAATTTTCAGATGTTAAAAATCATGGGTTTTCTCCCTTTTGCACTGCAAGTTTGGAATCTTTCTGCAAGGCTGCATCCACTCTTGGGCTGTAAGGCAGTTCCTAAACAGAATCACAGCTGTCAGAGGTGTAACATCCTACTGAGCCAGCCAGTTCAAACCCTCTGATGGGTTACAATGGAAAAATAAAAGAAACAGGCCTTTTACTTAAGGATCCTCCTGATTCAAATGCTGACAAGTTTGCAGGACTGGTGGCGTAGGATTTTGAATTCCCTTAAATAGCTTCACCCTAGAGGGAGCAATATCACTTCTGCTAATGATAGAAAATGAGGTTGGCCATGTAGCCTGGCATGATTTATGGTGGAGAGCAGCACACTATGAAGTTCTTTAGCCTTTAATTCCACCAAGACTTACAATCTCTACAACCAGAATTCTGTAAAATTAATGAATGTAGCAGCTGAATAAGGGTGAAAAGGATGCAGAAATTATTTCCTAATGCCTTAGCTAAAATGTTTATTTTAACCTCCACAAGGGACCTTGCTTTTCAGAATTAAGATTCCTCCTGGAGAAACCAGCTCTGGAATGGGATTGGTTAAAAGACAAGAAACTATTTGTTGCATTCCTAACAGAGGGATGAAGCCTTAGAGAAACAGGTTAAACCTTCTCTTACTTTGCAGAAGGAATACAATTTGAACTTCATCTAAATGTGCTTTCCCACAGCCAAATGTGGGTAGACTGCAGTATTTAGGTGTTGCCAGTGAACCTGGATCAGATTTCTTCATCATTTTGTAGGCAACAGCAATGCTACAGGCCAGACAGTGCCACCTCTGACACCTTCGGGACTTATTTATTGCCAATGAAAAACAAATGGCTTAAATCCAGGAAGCAAATCTGGTGGAAAAGCAAAAATGGGAACAGCATTCAACTCCTCATCCTTCAAGTGTGGCTCTTCAGTAAAACTTTGGTTCTATGAGTGCCAGAAACAGGGAGTGGTCTGGAAAACCAGCAGTGAGAAATCTTTGGTGTGCAAAGTTAATATTCTTAAATATCTGGTTGTAGAATAGAAAGGCATTTATTTATTTTGGTGGCTTTTGAATATGAGGGCACTGAGTGATGCATTGAGCAAGCAGTGATGAGCTTGTGAAAAGGCTGGGGGCTGTACAGGTGTGTCTGGAAATACACACAAGGGAGGGTTGAACAGGCACAGCCATACTCTTCTGAAATAATTGCCACATCCACGGCTTTTAGAAGAGTTGCTCCCCTAAATTACTGTCTTCAAATATCCTTATATCCTTATCCTCCACATAAATGAAGTGCAGAAAGCAGGATACGTGCAGCCCTGTTGACTGGGCACTGTAATCTCCTGTCTCAAGAACCCAAGGCTGAGAGTTATCAAATGATCAGGTAATATGGATCCTCTTTGCTTTTTCTGTCAGGGATTGAAAGAGCCAGAGAGGAGTACAGCCCATTTTTATGGCCTGAATATTCCTCGCTATGAGGGAGTCCTACCTCTTTCTCACTAAAATGGTGCTGAGTCAGGCAAGCCTATGCACTGGGAAGCAAAAATACATGAATGTCGTTTGAGAAAGATAAATATCCCATTTCCAGTCAAATTCATGCTTCATCACGGAAGGATCCCAGAGGGGCCAGTCCCTACAGGAGTGAACAGTAGGTTACCACAGCTCTGCTGCTGCAGAATTTCATCCTGAACAAAGAACAGTCAGGGCAAAACCCATACTGTCTTTTTGGATGTACCTTCTCCAGCTCAGGTCCATTGCCCTGGATGCCTTCCCTCTTCCTCAGGAGAGCAATAAGCACTGCTTCTGTACTGTCCCCATGGGGCAGTGAGGCTTTGTGCTAATCCTGTCCATTATCCACTTATCATTACCTTTGCAGGTTCCTACACTCCAGGCAGAGCTGTGTTTTTCCTACACCAGTGCACAACTCCATGCCAGTTTTCTCAGTCTTTGAAGCTTTGTGGGAATTCTAATGGAAGTACTAAATCATTTTGCTGTGGAAAGTGAGTCTGCTTTGTCTATTAGCTGGGATCAGCCTTCACCCTTCCTGTTTTAAATGAGCACTCTGCTCTGGGATCCCCCTCTAAACACAACATTTTGTTCATTTTACGTCTTGTTTCTCTTTCTGGTAAATAGGTACCTTGAGAACTGCTCAGCTATCCTAGCTCATCATTCCTCAAGACTGGGAGTTTATGATGAATTTGTACAATATTTATATAAACAATGGCTAACACAGTTGTGCCAATTATTTCCTTCTGTACGAAAGAATGGATTATTAGCATGAACTTAAAATCTGTTAGTTGATGCTTTACACATTGAATTATCATTTATGTGTATGAGATATGACTGTAAAAGCCTTCCAATGATATTCCCTTTGTCTTGTGCAGCACTAGGGATCAGCTTATGAAACACTGGAAAATAAAACCCACTGAGATAGAAAATGACCCTTTTCACCTCCATTCTGCCCTTCTAGGGACTAAACTTACCAAAATCTTGGTGTGTCTGGGAATTTCTCGTTGGTAAGTGGGCCTTCAAGGTGGGAGAGTGACAAAATGGCAGCACGTTATTGGCTGCCTTCTGCCTCCTGTCCTTGGACCGTGATCTGGGAAATGCCCGTCAGCCACAGCGTATCCTTTTCTGCAAGAATATCCCTTTGGGGCTGTGCCAGCCCATGATGTACCAGAGCAGCCTCTATTAGATGGCTCTGTGCCATGAAACCAAGCCAATCTCCAGCTGAAGGCGAAAGAGAGTGCAGAAGATTTAAGGTCACTTTACTTTATCCAAAGCTGTGCCTGATGAGGGCAGTTTGGAGCACTGAGTTGCTACAGAAACCTGGTGACAGCACCCATTAAGTGTGTTTGTCGTGGGACTGAAAATGACATTTGAATCATTGACTTGGGAAATGGTAACTGTGCTGATGGGTTGTTGCAATTAATTCTGTTGGGAGAACCCACTGAAATGGATTCAGAAAAGGAAGGGTCAAAAGGAAGAGTAAGAGTTTGAGGGGGAAGGGAACACTTTTTTCTTTTTTAGTTTTTTTTTTTTTTTTTATGTGTGTTTTCAGTGATTGAAAGCAAAATAATTGAAGAATTGTGAAGTGAAGAAGTGGTTTGGACAGGAAAAGAAAGGCAGTGCAGAACATCCAGACCACGAGCAGCGGGAAGCTGTGCAGAGGTGCCCTGTGGCAGCTCAGGGAACATGAGATGTCAGAGCAGCAAGGTTTGGGCTGGGATTTTTAAAGTAACTCATCTATTTTGCACTAGAGCAGATAAGCAATGCTAATCTGACCCACTTTGTTATTTCACTGTAGTGAAGTCCATCAGAAGGTGACTTTGCTACAGCCTCAAGCAGGAGTGAAGCACAGAGGTTACTCCTCTGTGGAGGGTGAAGCTCAGAGCCAGGAGCGATCCTTGTGTCAGAGACACTGTCCAAAACACACATCCCTGTCACCGTGTCACCTGCCCTTCATAATGCCCGTGCCCATCTCCACTCAGTCCTGACCTCGGCAGTAACAGCTGCATCTGGGAACTAGGGAATGCACCATTTTGGTCAGCACCAAACAGACCTGCTTTGGATTAAATATTTACCAAAGTGTTTACAGACAAAGGCACTGGAAGAGCTGTCTGCTCCATCTCCCGCTGTTTGCACAGTAAATAACCCAGGCATGCAGCTGTCCCCTACACACACAGGTGCTTGCAATGCAGGAAAGTATAAAACCTGCTTTTCTGCCTGCCTGGGTGGGCTTCTAAGGCACAGATGAGTGAACAGATGAGGAAATATTTTGATGTCTAAGGACACTTCCTCACTTTGCTCACAACACATTCAGAGAGACAGTTCTTCCACAGAACACTTGTTTTTTCGAGGGGGAAAGTAATTTCTCTCCAAGCGCCCAAATACTTCGGTAGGCTAAACATCAAAGTAGGCTTACATTAAAACAGATATCATGTAGCAAAAATCATGTAATTGACACGTTGTATGGAAAGAAATACAGGGCTTGTGAGTCTCACTGCTTTTCCTTTTAAACTGAAAGCACACCAGGATGAACAGGCAAAACTCACTGGTTTTACACATGGCCTCAATCCCACCAGCTCAAACAGTGCAGCCTTTCCCCACAGTGGCTCTCTGCCAAGGTGATGGGCTACTGCCATGGCAAGCAGTGAAGCAGAAACAGCAGAACCCCTCAGATAACTCACTCCAGCACTTGAACTGCTGTTTAAAAACAGATCCTCAATCCTCAAGTATATAGCAAGCTCAGTCAAATCCGCCCAGAGCCAAAATTTTGTCCTGAAACCATTATTGGGACTAAGCCGAAGGTGGCATTAGGAGGTACTAAATATTTATTTGGGGATTCTGATGTTGCTGAGCATTTTTCTTATGGGAGCTCCTATTCCAGTGACCACAAATGAAGAACAGGTCTTGGATGGAGCAGATGGTTCAGCAGATGGTGACTTGCTCCTTTTTTAACCAGGCTTTTGTGTAAATGGAGTGTGGCATGGATCTCTGTATGCTTTTTGACTTTGAGAGTGTGTATGTGTGCTTTTGGGCTTTAATAAGTGTTTAGTTATGAAATCATGTATCACGACGATGGCATGGATTTTACTGGCTTTTTAGAGACTTAGGAAGTTCTTGAAAATGCGGTTTGTTCACTGATTTATGAAACCAACACTGTCTTTGCCAAAAAAGTATTTTGGTTCTGATTTTTAATTAAATGAGAGTAGCTACAATCCTTGACTGTGGGACTGGACAGAGCAAGATTTCATAACAGTCTTTAATTTTTTTTCTTTTTTCTGGTTTTGTTTCTCCACCCTTTGGCTTTACTTTCCTCACTGCCCAGAGCATTAAGGTTGCAAGGAAACTGAAAGAGGTAAGCGAAGAAGGGTGAGGTGTGAGGTTCACTCTGCAAACAGTTCTCTCAAGCTGTCAAAAGTTCTACAGTCCCCAGCACCTACTTACCATTCCTGTGCCGGAGGTAACAGCCCCCTCAAACCTGCCAGCAGCACCACTTGTGTGTGTGCTCCCTAACCCATTTTATTCAAAAATTGGGTGGGTTTGTGAAAAAATGCACTGTTGAACCATTTCAACTAATGGCTGAATTAGTTCATTCACCCTCATTTAGACTGATAAAGGTTCAGGAAAAGTCACCTAAGCAGCTTGAGCACCAGCAGATCTGAGGCAGCATAATTTCTGCCACAGGGAATGTGAGGATTTGTCATGAGGATTAGACTGAGTGGCAGGATAGTGCACTGGCACAGCTGGAACAGAAGAGCATGTCCTTTTACTGCCTAGGAGTGGTTAAACCAATACAGCGCCTTCTGTTTCCTTAGATTTCATATTCCTGTAACTCACCTGTACATTTACTACTAATTTCACATTATTTTTTAAGGCCACAGAGTGGTCTTCTAGGATCCAGCTTTGTAAGTTGGATTGTAATCAAAGGTGGTTGTCTCGTCTCTCATTGTATGTAAATTCTCTATCATCTAATATCCTAGTGTCTTGTAATCTTGCATTAGAAAAGGGGACTTTTTAACTTTTGCTGTTTGTCCTTTTGCTCAATATTGTCCCAGGTAGGAGGTTGTGGAGGCAGAGTGGCGTTTCTGCTGCCAGAGCTCACAGGTTTTGCAGTCTGTTTTAAGCTACACTGAAATATATTTTGGGTTCCAAGACAAAAGACAAGCTCCTTGCAGAATTGTCCATCTTTTCTTTGTCTCCTGCTCGAAGTGTTTCTAAGATGAATATAATGAAGATCTATTCTAAGAATTCCTAAGGGATCTCTTTACACAGGATCTGGAACCGATCCATGGGTTTCAACACTTTAACCAATGCACCGTCTAATATTGATTTCCTTCAGAAGTCAAAGCAATTTGTTTTTCTTCCCCGGAGACTTTGGGTTTCTACCTTTGGCTGCAGTCCTTGAATTAATATGGAAATTGAGAACATCACTTAGGACTAGTCTCACATGCAGGCACAACGTGCAGTCTCATGGAGCCAGGTGTCCTGTGCACATTCGGGTACTCAGAGGATCCCTCGGCCTCCTCTGGCAGCTGGACAGCTCATACAGCTCTTTGCTCACCCCACCCTGAGCTTCTGTCAGAGGAGCAGAACACTAAGTGACTTATTTCTGACCTCTTCTTTTTCTTCCCCCCCCTTTCTTTTGATTTCTCTTCCTCATGTCACTCTGGAGAAAAGGCCAGCAGAGTTCTCTGGAAATTTTCTTAGGCGGGTGAGGTAATAAGGAGCTGATTACAAGCCAGAAGGCAGCTCCATGGAAAGCAGCCATCTCTCCCATCATTAATCCATAGTCACCCACAGGTGACTGTCTAGCAAGCCAAAAGTTTCAGATTTACAGCTAAAGCCTAATACCTTTGTGCTAATCAGCATTTCTGAGGTGCCAATGAGTGGAATCATTGCCTGTGTGAGGCTTCCTTCCATCCCGTGGCGGTGTCAGGGCAGAGTGGCTCTCGCTTGCTTTATACCACATCAACCTGGAGGTGAAATACTGGGGAATCAGATGTCCCATGAGGGTGTTCCATGCCAGAATTCCTGGTGTAAGCCTCAGTATCACAGAGGTCTGAGGAGCTTGTGCTGTGCACACGTGGATGCAGTAGCGCAGGAAGAGACACAGAGCACCACGAGAGCAGGGGCCCTTGCAGCAGTACAGGTCATCAAGGTCGTCTTTTAAATGACACATGTGCTCTTGTGAATTTGTCACAACGCCAAAGGAGCTGAAACAATCCCTCCTGGCCACAAAGACATGAGTGCAAGCAGGATGTAACCCGTTAGGATCATATCCAGCCTCGTTTGAAGGGTAAGGCTCTGGGTGGTGTTAAATGACAATCTGTTCTGAATTTATCCTGCCCATATGTCATCAGTAACAACCTACAAAACACACCTCTCGTTTTAGATCCAAGTTTGCATCTGCTCCAAGCAAAACGTGTGCCATCTCCCTGTATATTCCTAGCAAGTCTATATTAGCCAACACAGGAGTAAGCTGAAACAGGAAAAATTCCCTTTGGTATTATGGGAAAATTAATCAGAAATGACTGTCATTTTGACCTGGCTTTATAGGAATATAAAATCTCAGTAGAGAAAACATCTCAAAATGCTTCACCGTGGTTCCATGACGTGTGTAGGGTTATTGTAGCTCAGGTGCTGTCCCTTAGCAGAAATATTCTGATACTTCAGCTGTGATTTGTCCATCTGTGTTTCGTTGCTGCATCATACAGGTAAAGAGCATCTTTAAAATAAGGAGCCAGGCTGTGAGCAATCTATCCCTGGATAGTGAGATGCCAATAGCTGATAAGGTTTATGAGAGGTTATAGCTCCAAAGGAATTGATTTATAATTGTTTTCTATTTTTAAATACGCAGGTGGACATCCAGTATGATCTACAGAAGCATCTGACAGGTTTACATGCTTAGTTTACATTGACTAACAACCCATGTTTAGGTGCTTCTATAAATCTCTCTGGCTGTTTCTCTTGATCTCTAGGCATGTAAATGCTTTGGAAAGCTGAAACAAAAATTTAGGGCCTGGTTTTCAAAATCTCAGCTCTCACGTGACATCATTGGCTAGAAATCTAAATTTCTTTTCTCAGCAGCCTGAACTCTTGCAAATTCTACGCATTTGCCGACATTATTTGATATACATACCTTTTCAGGAATTTTGAACTCCTAATCTGAAAAAAGGTAAACCATATTGCATAGAAATCTGCAGTCCCAGAATATAAATATTTTAACACTAGTATTTAAAATTACATTTTTTACAATTACAGTGATGCAGAATAAAAAGGCCTTTAAAGTGCAATTCTGCTCTAGATAAATCTTGTTGGTGCTTTGTTTGCTTAGCCTACCAATTTTCTATATCCAATACGTTCACTTTACATTTTAAAATATCTTTTATGGAGAGAGAAGTCAGGGGAAAAAAAAATCAAACATATTTTCATGTCATTGTCAAGAAAAAAACTTCTGAAGGCTGGACTCTTCAGACTTCTAGACCGATGTCACCCCTGTGCCTTCAGGGAGACCCTCAAAGGGAGGCAATGAATGCAGTGGTTCTTCTGTTGTACAAAGTAATAATAGGAACAAATTTCCATCCTCTTAGATGCATCAATTCCAGGAGGAATGGAAGAGCAAATGTTTGCTTGCAGCATCTAAGTGAGCAGCCATGTCAGACAGCAGCCTTGTTGAACAAGAAGATGCCATGAGAGCTCATCAGAACAAGCCTACTTTAAAGGGTTTAAATAACTGTGTTTTATTCAGTATTCAGAAGAGATTTGAATTTCCACATATTTTTCTAAGGGATCTTTCTGCTGAGCTGGCACTGAAATTCCAAGTTGCAGAACCGAGGAAGTGTTTTAAGATCCAATTACAATGAAAAAGAAAGCAAATTATGTCCTACAGAAATGCTGACAGCAGCACAAACCCAGCCACGTTCCCAAGTGCTGCCTTTGTTAATAATGTTCTTTTTTACACTTTGGTGCTATGAGGTCATGCGTGACGAATATTTTGCTGGCATGAATATTAATGGTTTTTAGAGTTCCTTCTCTTTCCCCATCATCCCTTCTTCCTGTTAGCATGTCAATATGAATCAAAATTAGGCCAAAAATATTTTGGTGATAAAACCCGAGCTGTGTCATAATTAAAGCGATATTGCTGAACTGTGCTGCGCTTTGAAATATTCTGCCAACTTACTGAGAGTGGCTGAAATGTGCTGCACCATTTCATCCACCTGCTTCCCAAACCACAAGTCTCCCTAGTAGGAGAGATGGAGAGATGCTACGAGTTCCTCGTTGTTTCACAAGGCTATAGTTAGGGCTGCAAGCTCCTATTTTTGGACACTTCAGCGACTACTGTGAGAGTTTGTGTGATAAGGAAGGGAAATTTCACATCTTCCCAAATTAGCAGCCTCTATGCATCCATTTTCCTGCTCTTTGTCCCATTTTGTACAAGACCAGCTGCCCCTGTGAGGGTACAAAGGAAGCTGGTATCTGAATGTACCCAGTGTGACGTGTTGGAGGATCTAAAAGGCTCCTCACAAGAGCTTCAGGGTGTCCAAGAGCATGAGGGTTATACTTTGGCCTGGAATTTATTTTGTCTGTTTTGCCAGAAGTTCAATGGTTTTCTGATGTTTCTTTAAAGCTGGGATCAGTTCTTTAAAACCCGATAATACAGTCAGAAATATTTTCGGGAGAACTTCATAATTCGATAGAAAGTAAGGAAATACTCAGGAAGTTTAAAAATCTCTATTTTCATATATTCAAACTCCAAGTTTAGATTTTAAAATCACAGCAATTTGGTTTCATTTTAATGAGATTCAAGGATATTTTAAAAATCAGTAAGGACCTAGAAATGGCTTCTTATTAGATGATGAGCACACATTAATGTGACTTGATCCACTGTAAGATTTCCTAATTCAAAATAACCCAAATGCAATTTAAGCTCAATTATACATGAAAATTACTCAAGGAATGTAGAGTTGAAAATTTTTCAGTAAATTATGTATAAAATTGAGCCATTCCGCCACGTTGTTGTCACAAACGCAAGACGTCAAGGACACCACATTAAGAAAAACGGTGGATGAATATAGAAAACACAAAATATAATTAATTCTGACTGCTTTTAGACTCACTTTTTTTTTTTTGCCTGATTAAAATTTAACTGAAATAAATTAAAAATAATGGGGGAAAAAATTGCCCAGCAACCTAAGCTTTATGCACTTGCTGAAATTTTCTTCCTGTAGTTGTGTTGACTTCAAATGGATCAGAGCTGTAAATGTTCCAGCAGATAAATATGACATTTTTAGAAAGGTCTGAGTAGGAAAAGGTGAAGAATTTAGTCGACCCTGGTAGAGCACAAAACACTTGGGGGGATGCCCAGGCGAGAATAATGATGGGATGAAAGGAGCAGTGCCAGCCCAGCTCCTCTCACGCCACCAGAGCCTCTTGCAGCAGACAAGGTGTGTTTCCAACCCAACTCAAGCACTCCAGGACTTCTTCCCACCCAGCCCAGCCTCTTGCAGTGAGATTTCTTGGTAATTCAAAATCAACAGGGCTGATTCCACTGACACCTCTTTTAACAGATGGGGCCGGTCAGCTCTCCCTTCCTTCCTTATCAAGCAGGAGCAGTTCCAGGGGTTTGTTGGTGCTCACTCTACACCTGAGAGGAGGAAAGAGCTCCATGGCAGAAACAGAACCACCTGCGGTGAGGACGAGCTGCAGCCTAATTAAACTTGACTGTCCCCAAGTGCTTTCTTGAGAATAGTTGCTCAAAATTACCTAAACTAATCCACATTCTTAAAACCCCCCCGAGGTTTTGTTTTCCTCTCGTTTATTAGGGTTCTACCTTTCTACTTCCCGTGATTGTGATAATGTTGCCTTTGATTTATGATGAGGAATCTGCAAGCAAAATTTGGCCACTCAGCATTAAGGCTGAAATGCTCGTCTTCAGACAGCTCTCAGCCTAAGGAATGTTTTCATCTCTTGCCCACTAACAGAGCTCTCCATCTGATAGCACAAGGAAATTGCAAGCTAAACTCTCTGTTAGGAGTTTCTGAGAGTAACCAGAGTTAGACAGTGAAAACAAAAGTTCACACTGACTTGTACAGCAGATTCAAGGCCCCAGAAAGAAAAGGAAAAAACTTTCTTGTTAATGAGAAAATGTAATTGTCTATTTATATAACTCCTTTTTTATTCTAGAGAATCTCATCAGCTTGGGCTTGACCTTCTCTTTCTCCCTATTTGTTCACCACTTACATATTTTCTGTGCAATGTCTCACAGTTAAGGGGACTGCAAAAGCAGAATTAGGCCCTTTCTAAGTGAGTAGCAATCTAACTATAAATGAATAATAATCTACCACTTAGAAAAAGCCTTTAAGAGGGCAAAAGGGCACTGCAGTGTTGTATAATGGCTGTCACAGCTGAGTTCAGGACAAGAAGAGGAGATCCCAAATGGAAAAGGAAGAATTTAGGGGCATAGATAAAATGAAATAAGAAAAATGTAGTTTGGCTGTGCTGGCATTTCAATATCAGCACATAATAGAAGCTCATTGGAAATTTTCAGGAGGAAGTTTTTCCTTTGGAAAATGCTGATAACGTCAACATGAAAACCTTTGCCTGGACTGTGTTCGGTGGCACTGCCCTCCCCAGAAATCAGACAGGGCAGAGAATTCTGCCACGTCCTGCATTGACCAGGCCAGAGCTCCCCTTTTGCCCAGCTGTGTTTTTTCCCCGAATCTCAGGCACGGACCAAAGATCCATTCTGCATGCCAGAATACAGAATTACTCTTGCCTCCCTTTTCCAGGCCACCATTAAAAAAACCAGTTTATGTACTCACGTCCCCCGTCTCACATCATCACCACCTTGTCCTGTGCCATGCGGGCACATCCGTGTGATTCCCCACCCTGTCCCGTGTGCTCCAAGGAGTTCTGCGTTCTTGGGAACAGAATTGGCCTGACACTAAAGGGCTGCTGGCCTGGAGAGTTTCATACAGATGGACCGAAAAGCTGCTTCTCAGTTATTGAAAAGTTGAAGGGAATTTTCGCCCAGTTTAGTAATAAAAAGGTTTACCTTCAGAGGAAATGTCGAAATTTATATTTCCGCTAAGAATTTTTGTTTGTTTATTTAAAAAGAATAAAATATTACTTTCTGTAAGAATTATTTCTTTGGTCTAATACCACAAAATTGAGCTTCTGTTTTTCTGACAATTACGTCTGCAGACTCTTAGTCTTTCCAGAAATTCAGAGACCTTGACCACGTGTGTGTTTTATTTAACTTCAGGAACAGATTATGGGTTTTATGAAGCCTGATTGATGCATATACTTGGCCCTTGCCCTCGTGTTTCATTTCATTAGTATTCCATTCATTTTCCCATGGTTTTAATGAACATATCATTCATGGCTCTATTTTTATCACAGAACTGCAGTGGTATAATTTAATGTATGAGTTTAATCTAAGATGGCAAAACCATTGCAGAAAAACTCGGGTTTCTTTTAGCTCATTTTGAGTGGTTTATTTTGTTTCATTTTATGTGAAATTGTTAGAATTTTATGTATTTTAATCTAGTTGACAACAAGCTACTCTTCTCAATAAATAATAGGGTATTAAATCTTTTGCTTTGCTGTAATTACACTGGTAGGGAATCTGGTTTATCTTATATGAATGCTGTTTTCTCACATAATCATCCTTTGTGCTCCAAAATTGTAAAGAAACCTATAGATTCTCTTGCTTCTGATGATCTATTTGAGAACACTTGGCACTAGAAAATAAAACAGCTATAAAAAAATCTATTTTATCTGCTTGGCTGCCAATTTTCTGTTTAGGTGAATCTGAGCAGTCATGTAAAGGATGGTTTTTTTCCATTTCAAACATATGTGACAGCGCCCTTCTGGACATTTTCCTAAGCAATACGAGATGTATTTCAGCATTGTATTCTGCCCTTGAAATGTGGGTTTATACACAGAGGTAACACTCCTGCTCACAAAAGCAAAGCCTGGTGCCATCTGCATTAACAATCCCTCTCCAGCCTTTGCTGAGGACCTCTGATGCTGCTCTTCTTTGTGCTCTTACAGCCTCAGAGCCTGGCAATTGAGAGCATAATGGAGAAGGTAAAGTGGAAGCAGTTGTGACCCTAACTGGTTTCTGGACACCCCTGAACCCCTTCGGTTTCCTCATACAGAATGAACAATTCGTAGGAAAAAATGGAGATGAGAGACAGAAAGGGGATAAACACAGACTTATGCATCCAACAAACTAGAGGAGATTATTTTTCTATTTCTCAGCTGAAAAGAGCTGCATTCCACTACATTCAGTTTCTGCTTAGTGGGATTCTCTGTGTACTTTGATCAAAACCACAGGAAACCACTAAAAAGAATACAACTCTTTCTCAGCACCCCCTGTTACTCTGACTGCCTTTGATCTCCGAGGCAGCTGTTACTTGAAAACTTTAAGAAGTAGATGTGTAGTTAATAGCAAGGGAGCCAAAATTGTGCAACTCTGAAGATGTAAGAAAGAATTTTTGATAATAAAATGGACTCTAACTTTATCTCTTCAAGACAAACACTAATATTTACTAGTTTTATATAACATACCTGGCACATCAGGTTCTACCTAGTTCAGGAGGATAAATTTCCGTGGCAATGCCAGATGCTCATTTTGAGTGTCTGGGGTCTTGGGGAACCTGAGTTTAATTTTCAGGTTATGAATTGACCTGAACGTCAGCAATTCTCTTTTAAATTCTTCAACACTTCAAGGTGTTGCAAAGGTTTTGAAATCCGCTCTTTCCACCGAGATTTCTGACTCAATGGAGGGTTTTAGGCAGGTGATTTTACCTCTGTGTACCTCAATTTCCTCATCTAGATATTGAGGATCATCATAATTCTGTATATCACTTTGAGACCTAATGAGTGCAAGTGCTGTACAAAGACAGTACTATTTTTCTAAGTAATATTCTTATTTTTCTACAATACCTCCACCTTGTTAATTAAAACAGTTTTATTTCAAAGTCATAAGAGACTTAAAAGAGACAGGGCAATCTGTGGACATACGAGATTCACATTTTTATCGTGTAATTATTTTTTGTATGAATTTATCCATCTCTTTGGGGATTTCCTGTATAGAAGGTCTTCCTGAAAAGTTCAGAGCTCTAGCCTCCCTTAGGCTGTAAATTTGTTTTATTTCTCTGTGCAACAGGTTGGACTTTGGGCATCTAATGGTATTCTTAGGAGCCTGTTTTAATAATTTCAGAGCACTGAAGATATTGTTAATATTTTTAAAGATGCAGACTATCAAAAAGCCAGGTATTAAAGTACCTAAAGAAAAAAAATATATTGTGTGTCTCCAGCAGACAATAATCTCAGTCAAATTCTAGCTCTGAGTCAGGTAAGATTTGCTCTGTTCCTCTTCACAGTCAGCGGAGAGGGAGTTTTTGCCTATAATTAGACCCGAGGAGCTGGACTCCTGTTAAGAGTTTGCTCATGAGCAAGAGAGGTGAGTTCTTGTTGTTGGCATCTTTGCTCTTCCCAGCTGGGGACCGGCATTAACAAGATGTTCTGGAGATAAACAGTGCCCCGGTGACACGAGAGGGAGCAGGAGCAGCGGCAGTGGTGTCCCAGGTAACCCTCCCTAGCCTCAGGCTGCACTGATCAATCAGCGAGGACCTGGAGAGCCGGCAGCCAGGAGAGTTTGGCTGTTCATCCCTCTGTGATGATTTCCCCTCTGCCTCATCTCTGGCATGTTTTAGTTTCGACCTCATTAGGTACGTGACTCAAAGCATTTAAGCGTTAGAGCCCAGGCACACAAGCAATTAATGGCAGATTTATAAATGTCACCGGCTGGTCTCCTCATTGTCGTGGCACACAAAAGGCTATTCTGAACTCTGGATTCCTTAAGGCACAAAATCAATGAGTAAAATGGTTTAAAAAATATGAGCCTATAGAGCTTTACGTCCTTGTGGTTCTTGCCAGGGTAAAATGCATTAGTTCCCTGGGGAACTGAGGGAATCACACTAATTTTCTCGAGAAAAGGAAATTTGAAAGCCCTCAGCAAGAACTCAGGAAATGGCACTTTGCATTTGATGCTTGGCCACAGTAAAAATATTTCTTCAGTAGAATAGCTGTAAGAGAACACTTTAGGAGCTTTTCTATATACATTTTTCCACCCAAACTTATGTCAAACTGTCAACCACCTGAAACAGACATTACAAAAACATGTCCAGAAAGTACAAGGAAACGATTCTTTGAGATACAGGAAACTTTTGAGTTGGACTTTGGTTTGTTTTTTTTTGCTGTTTCCATTGTGACATTTGAAAGTTCAGATGTGACATTAATGATTCGTGAGGGTGAACTGTCCAGCCACTCAGAAATGGCTCCTGAATTTGCTGTTCCAGGAAACAGCAGGCAAAGGGAAGCAGCAGAGTCTGTCAAGAGTTCAGCTGTTTGATCTGCTGCCTGGTAAAATCTCCAGGCTCTATGCCCTGCTCTAACCTGTTTCTTGTTACTTGTAGTTGAAGCTATTTTTGAGTTGGTCAGCAATCACATATCGTGCTATTTGCTACAGATCTGATTAAAATAATACTGGTACAGGATGTAGTTACGTTTTTTCCTCGGAAAAGTGTTTGCCTGAGCTGAAATAAGGGTAATGTGGAGGCCACAGTGTGATACATTTCAGCCCTACTTTGCCACCTAATACCAGACTCCTGAGATTAGCTTTTCTCTAATGATTCTTTTGCTCTAAGCCACAAGCCTCAAATTCAGCAATGAGCTGAAATGGCTGCTGGCTGAAAAAGTTATCACTGATATAGATATCCACTGAAACTGGATTTTAGAGAGAACATTCAGTTTATACAGAAAGGAACACCAAATTATACCTCATTAGTCGTGGGTACAGTTTCATGTAAATGTTTTGAAATAAACATAATTGTGAGATAATGCATTTGGACTAAATTCACTGCTGTCCCAAGTGCTGTGACTTCAGTAGTGTTTGCTGTCACCAAATTCTGACCTTCCTATAGCAGTATTATCAGAAGAGCTGTGGGGAGTGATGCAGCTTTTGGAATCCATGGGGATTTCAGCATGTTTTGAGGAGAACACTGCAAAACACATTCAGGGAAAGATCACAAGAGAATGCAGAGGCCATTCCTTAGCAATGCATCCCTGTTCAACATCACTTCAACATATCCTTGATCCAGAGGCTTACAGATTATGTTATCGTGTCTCCTGATCTCTCCTGATTTCTTATGCCCTGTGTGTGATGAAGTCTGCAGGTTCTGTTGTTACATCTGACACAGAAGAGAGCCCCAGCCAGGAAGGAACTTCCCATGCTCAGGTGTCATGAGGGGCACATCTAAGCCACATGAAGGAATGGAGAGCAGTGAAACTTCTCTAGCACAATGTTCCTGAACTAATGAGTCTGCCTGGGAAGCTGGTGTTCTTCATTACCTCAGGTCTGGCACCTCACCAAAGTGGTTTGGTTGCTGTCAAGCTCTCAGTGCTGTGTGCACTGAGTGTCCAGTGCTGGTCACAGTGATGGGTTCTCCTCACAGAGCACCAGCTGCCACAGAGAGCTGTCTGCAGGATTTCTGTGTAAAAGCCATATCAAAACTGCAAGATATATGATAGAGCAGACTGTGTATTGATGGGAGGATCCTGAATTATGCCACAGCCCATATCGAGCCATGGGGCAGGAGTTCCCAGGGAACTGGGGGACAGGAACCAACCACAGCTGTCACCCAGTGCGGTCACATTCCAGGAACAGCTGCATCGCCCCAGCTCTGTGTAAGCTGTGGGCTGGGGTTCCTGTGCTGCATCACCTCGAGGCACAGCACAGGAGAACACCACTCCTTTTTCTCCCCTGGTGTTTGGCAAAAACAAATAAAAGCTGGAAGTAAAATGGTTAGCATAGGTTTATTACCTTTGAGGGAAACAAATCACAAAAGAGTAAATTGAAATTAACTGGGTTGAACACAAGGTGAATCGATAGGATTATACCAGGTTCACAAAAAGGGAGGACTTTCTTCTGTTCTGTGAGAACAAGTCTGAGGAAACACACAAGAACGAAGAGAGAAGATTCTGAGCTCTAGATAAATAGCAGTAATCAGATGTTTTTAGCAGGTGCTGTAAGCCCTGAACAGTGGGATTTTGCTACAGGAAGCCTTTTTTGTCTAAATCCAAGGATGGACTAGACTAATGCCAGGTAGGTGCAGGTGGCCATGGGCACTGCTTCCAAAGCTCAGTGGCATCTCATTTGCTCTGGTGGGAATACAGAAAGAAAATTTCTTCTCGTCAGACAACTCATCTAAGAATAACCCCCCCAAACAGATTTTCAAGCTTCTTTTTGTGTGTAGATATTAAGCAGAAGTAGTTTATGACTACTGAGACAGATTTAGTTATTAGGAATTTGCATTTTAAGTTGAATTGAACTGGGAAAAAAATTTCCCTCTAAAATATTTTCCTCTGTTTTTAATTCCCATTTTGAGTTTTAAATTCTTGATTTCAGGTCACCATCCAGGGCAGTTTATGCTATGGCTTCACAGTGTATTATAGCAATGGCTACAGCTGCAAGCTTGCCAGACCTATTGCTGCAGACAGCAGTTGCTGCAGTACCTACTCCATTACTAAAAACTGATTGAAATATGAACTATGAAATGATGACTATGAAAGATAAAATTGTCATCTGTGCAGTGAATCATACTCATTTTCATAAATATATCTGTTCATATATACAGCAAAATCGCAGATGTTTGCATTCCTGAAATAAGATTCAACTGCTGTGATACCTTTTGATGTTGCCAAACAGCTGTTTGTCTCCTGAAGCTAATGGTGAGTCAAGAGTAACATCGAGATGCAGTTTGGTAAATGGACAAATGCTGGGTTAGACTAAGGTGATTAACTGTACAGCAAAGATCACTTGTAGCTCCTGGGGAAATACAGTCACTAAGAACAAAGACAAAGAAATAAATCCCATGTTAATGAAACCTCCCGCAAGTGCTTTGGATGCATTCTGCATGAGTTATGGGAAAAGTATAGACAGAAACTGGGAAGCAAATAGTCTGTTTCTTGGAGGTCCTAGAATCTTGATGAAATGCAAAAAAAAATTTAATTCAACCTGGAAAAATGCCAGTTAATCTCAAGGAAGAGTTCATGTTGTGCATACTCACTGTGATGGACAAATCTGGGGAAGAGTAACATGAAGGACTGAGAAATTGTTGGAATGCCCGTGCTCCTGCAGCATGAATAAGGAGGCATTGTTCATCTCCATATAACTCTGTCAGAAGAATACACGTGTTTCTAGGTAGCTCATTACGACAAACAAATTGAAGGTCATTCAGTATAGGGCATAAATAACTACAGAGGGATTTTTGTACGGACAAAAAGGGAAGGTTGGAATGGATCAATATTCATAGGCTGGTGAAAAGAAGGTTAAGTGGTTGAAAGCAAAGAACTTGCCAACAGTCTACAAATGGGATAAGCAGCAAGAAGGAAGAGGAATTCTTGAGAATATTCTAAGGCAGAAAAAAGGAAGAAATTAAAATTTAAGCTGAATACGATGATAAAAACTCTGAGACAGAAATGAACTTGTAAAAATCTCCCAGGGAACTATTTGAACCTCACTGCTCGAAGACTTGGACAAAGTCTTGACTAAATATATTTCTGGGAATAATTCATTTCCATTAGTATCAGGACATGACCTTCTCACCAACTCCCATTAATCTGCATTGTGTAAGTGCCTTATGAGGCAGCAGCAGGGACTGGGCTGGCTGTTAATGTGTGGCTGGGGGACAATAAACTCCAAACAAATGCAGTTCAGACCCATGACAGAGCCTGGGACCAGTCCTGTCTCCCAGATGAGTCTGTATAGATCTACATTGAGTGAGTGTCCCCCAAAGGCTTTGAAATTCCTAAGCCATTTGTATTAGAATACGATCTACAGTAATTAACTTCTTTATCTATAATAACTCCAAAGTGAAATGAGATTTGAAAAATAATGTCTGTCTTTCCTGTTGGTGAGTTTGTGGCTTTCCTTCTGGATTTACTCTTTGATAACTCAATGACTTTCTGTTCTGGTCCTTAGGGATTTTCCTCGTGGGAGCACTAGGTGTCTCACTGTCTTTGCCTGGGCTTCAGACAAAGCTCCTGACTGTCATTTTCTCATTCCTCTTTTGCCATACTGTGCCAGTGGGACCATCTTCACCAGAAGTGTCTTCCTTGGGAAGGAGCAGTCTCCCTGTGAGCTAGATGGGTCTCTCTGACTTGGACACTCTTTTAAGGAATATTCTCAGACTGAAAATGCCCAAATCAAACATTTACTGTCCGTTGCAACCTCCCATAGTACTCATATCCCACCTCTAGCTCAGGCAGGTTCAGATAAAATTAAAAGCCTCCAGACTGTTTGGTATCATATGTGAAAGCAGTTGTGACCTCAAATCACAGATAATGCAGATAAAAAGGACTAAAAGCCACTGCTGCACCTGGCACTGACAGCTCTGCTGGAAGCCACAGTTAGGTGTGTCACCTAAAGATGAATCAAACACAGATTTCCCATAGGAACCTTTGCAACCTAATGAGAAACATGAGGTGTGTGTGGGGAAGTTTTTGCTGTTTGTGTTCATATGCCAAGACTACACTTGGCACGTGAACTACACGTTCACATTCATATTATTGTTAAATTGAGTAAATAAAAGTCTGTGCAATTATATCCAAAATCATTTGGGGTGAGTTGCACAGAGCAGCACAAAGGAGCACCACCTTTCTGGGGGTTTTGTGTTCTAGGACAGTTGAAGAGACCATTTTCATAGACAGCATCTCTTTAGTTTTCCAGTATGTTTTGCCCTGTAGACACATCCTCTGGTGTGTTTTGTTGGGGATTTTTTTTAATGTCACTGTGGGAGTACAGTGTGTGCCTGGGAGCAAATAATGACTCTTAAGATGATTAACATGTTATTAAACTCTGGGATAATCGCTGTCCTGTCAAGTGTCAGCTCGTGCATTTCATCAGCCCCATGTGACAGTGCTGGACTGCTCATGGCTTTCTTTGATCTAAGGAGAGTATTTTTCATGATCAGCTGCTGAATGTGACCCCTTTGAAACCGCAAACAGCATAAAGAAAACAGAAGTGGGTAAATATTGCTAAGTCACCTCAGAAAAAAATACTATTTTTATACCAGTTGAAGTAAGCCTAAGCTGACTTCTCATGTGGCAGCGTATGGGTGGGACTGGTAACAGTGAACAGCTGGGGCATACCAAAGTGTGAACTTTGCAAGAAATACAGATAATTCTGCTTTTCAGACTCCTGATGAGTCACATGCAAGCACCTGCATGATGAAATGGACCTGTACCATCTGCTACAAGTGCTTTTGCATTGGCCAAAGAGCTAAGCCCGAGTTTATGCCAGGGCCTTGAGTACCTGTCCTTATGGGTTTAGTTGGTCGAGTTAAGGGGTTTAGTGGGCTGAGCTCAAGCTTCTTCACTGCCAAGAACTACTATGAAGAAAACTAGAAGTGAGGGCCTGCCCCTGCTTTCCCTAGGTAGTTGCTGTTAAGTTGAGGGTTTAATATAATTTTCCCCATGTTATTCTGCAGCCCTGTTGCAGTTGTGTCTGCTCTGAGCTCTGGCCTCCAACTTGATCCTAGACCCAAACCCACTGGCTGGCTGTCCAGCTGGAGCTGTCTCGTCACTGAGGGGTCACTGGGCAACCACTGGGCTGTGTCTGACCCTGATCACTGTCCCCAGCCCTGATTGTGACACTCCTGTTTTGCTCACCATCCGGCCCGCCTTCTCCTCCACATGCCGGTGGCCTTTGCTGCTCTTGCTTTGTCACTGCTCTGATTTCATGCATCTGAATAACTGGGTTACCTCTGCTTGGCTTGGGGCTTCCAAATAAAACAAGTGAAGGGCTGTAATAATTGCTTTCCGAGGTCCATCACGTTGCATGGTCAACAACTGAAATCAAACTAGTAAGTAATGGTGTATTTTACCCCGAAAGAAGAGTGAGACCAAAGGCAGATAAAGATACCCTGTGAAGTGGTACATTCAAACTGCAGTTCACCTGCTGTGAGACTTTGATTCCTACCACCGTGCTGCTGCCTCTTTTCAGCTGTGAGAGCCACTGTACAAGAGAACAGTGGCTTTCTCCACTGAAAAATTCATTTGTTTTGTTTCTTGGGTTTTGCCAGGGAGCCAGCATTTAATCACTAAGATGTGTCATGCTGCTAAGCTGTGTGACAGCTCGATGCACTGAGGGATGCTCCCCACTGAAAATGTAAACACTTTATGCTGTATACTTTTCCACCTAAAGAATCTACAGATTTTTGCTAATAATGGTTTTCCTTTTTTCCTGTTACGAAACAATGTCTGCATTATTTCCAATTACAAAAGAAGTGTCTGCATTTCCATTCTGGTATCAGTGAAGCTAAACAGCTCTTGTACTCTTATCTTACTTTACAATATATTTTTCTTCCCTGTGATCATTATTTTAAAGTACAGAACAATAATATGTTTTCTTTGGGGGAGAGGGGGGAAAGATTTGTATATCAGACTAGCCAGGCTGCTGCTTTCTCCTGCTCTTTCTGACTTTTCACACAACTATTAGAGACCAAAATGACTGTTTCATCTCCCAGCTGTGTGAGGTGCAATTTCTGAAGTTGAATGCAGAGGCTTATGGTCCATTTTAGGTACCAGCAGGAACTATTGCTCAGAGCCTGCCATTACATCTTAGAGTTCCACAATAGCCCTTGTTATATTTTGATACCTTCCTTTGGTCTTACTGGAAATATTGTGTCTCCTAACCTGCTTTCCCCTATCCTTTCCCTGTCGTGTATCCTCCCTTTATGTGCTGCTGGTAGAGTGGGTTTTTTTTTGACAGCACTTTGCCACAACTGATTTGTCAAAGACTCTCTGCAGTTTCTGACCACCTGACCCTGTAAATCATCCTTACAAGAAGGCACTTCTAGCTCTGGGAAGGGAAGGCTTTTCCTTTTATCTTGGCAATCAATGCCAAAATAACCCTCACAGTCTGGGGAAAACCCCTTCCCCCTTTTGGAATTTCCAAACCTCTTCTTGATTGCAGGAGCCAGAACTCTCTTTGGATGCTGAACGTTATTTAAATTCACCAATTCTGAAGAAAAACCGTTCTTCATATTTTTTAGATGTACTTTGTGATCGCTCCTGACACAAGGCAGGCTTTTCCATCTTTAAGGAAGTGAAGTGCTAAATTTGCATGATGAGATTACAGACCAGGTCAGAGAGGTGAAAGATAAAAAATAATAGCGGGCTGCATTGGTGGACCTGACAATAATCTGTTTTCCTGGCTGCCACTAAAATTTCTCAGAGGCACATTCTGGCAGGGGGAGGCAACCAGGCAGTTCAACCACATCAGCTTGAAGGGTTACTTTTCAGGACCAACCTTTTCCTGGGCTATTAACCTTCTATTTAAACTTTCAATTGCACATGAGATATCTGGCAATACCCAAGCCTGACAGCATTTTTGAAAGTGCTACATCCTTTCCCTTCCAGCTTCTCAACTAAGAAAACATTGTATTGGGTTTTGATTAACCGTCTCTGTCAGTGAAGATACAGATCAGAACTCGAGTAGCCTGAATTGTGCCTATAAGGATTTCGTTGATGCCTTTTTATAGAAAGTATGTTGACATTTTGTGCAGATGGAAAAATCTGGATTTCTTTCTCCCACTTGCTGCTCTCCTACGCTCGCACACACAGTCTCCCATGTATATATTTGCCAGTTGTAGGAGGATCAGATCATTGCAATTACAAGAGGGGAGTTTTAAACACCAGTGGTTTAGATTTGTGTGTTTATTTCTCACTCCTAATCAAGTCAGCACAGAGCTACATCTGTAATTAGTTGCACAGCAAAAAAATTCATTTGCATGCGCAAGAACTTAATTTGTGGTATACTAATTATCATCCATCCTTAGGCCAGAATCACAAAGGTATTTAGATGCCTAACTTATGGTTTTTTGATACCTTCTTAGGTACATTCTGTGACTTCAGCTGCCAATATCTTAAAAAACAGAATTTGGTATCAGCGTCATAAAATGTGCTACAAAAGAGAGATGCGTGGAATGCATACCTTGCATTTCAGGTTGTCTCCGTGTTTGATTTGGGGCACAGTGTTGGAGTTTGGGGTTTTTGGTGTGATTTCGGGTTCTGGCCCTTGCTGTATTTTGGCAGGGGTCCCTTACTCCTGCTCTAAGTCAAGGTCACTACCTGCACATATACACATCTTTATTTCACATTTCAGGCTCCCTCCTCCTGTTTCTGCTTTAGATTTTAATCTGTTTCAGAGCCTCTATTCCCTGTGATTATTTATTTTGTTCAACTGCCTTAATAAGACAAGAATCGAGAGGAAATCAACAGCTGCATATTTTTTATACTCCAGAAGCCCCAGCCAAACCATGTCTGGACTCTGACACTTGATTGCACTGATGTGTTTTGATTAAATCGTAATTATAGACGGCAGGGCAAGCAAAGAAAGTTTAGTTACCAATTTATGCCTTTCATGCTTGACCTGAAACCTGCTGAAGTCAGTGGGAGTCCACAAAGTCTCCATCCCAAACCCCTCAGAGGCACAAAACTGCCCATTAAAACCAGTGGCAGCTGTTTTTGTCTCAGCCTTTGTAATTTCTTCACTGAGCCAAAAGGCAGACTGGAACAGCAGGCAACAGGTTTTACTTACGGATTTTAAAAATTCTATGACAGAAAAGGGAAGCCTCCAACAATAAATTACAAACCTAAAGATAATTATTAAGTTCAGAGCAGATATAATTTTTTTTTTCATGGCTTGTTAATTTACTTGCAAATCATTCCAGCTTTCTGGATTTAAAACTGTGAGGAATTCTCCAAATGTTTAAACAAACAAATATCATATACATACATCAGTTTGGCATTTCACTGTTCCATCTGGCCTCTGCTTTTGGTTGATAGGAAAAACAAACCTGATCTGTTGAGAGACTAATGAATATCTACTTATGGCTGTTACTTACTGGAATTATATCGACCAGATAATTCTGTAATTAACTTCTCTTTCTGTTTCTAAAAGTATTTCTTAATCACTGTATTTCCAAACAATTCTTATTGAGATAAAAATTAATTGGAAATCATATCACACCAATTCAGCTTATCATTTTTAATGAGAGTTTCACCTGCTAGAGACAAAAATAATTTTGGTACATTTTATTTGTTTTCAAGGTATGCTCATGCATTAAATGGGAGCAAACATGAAGATAATTAATCTGTAGTGTGAATTTGTATTGCCAACTGTTTAGCTCTTCATAAGTTAATTAAAGCAGGTTCAGCTTTAATTTTAGTTTTAGTGTAGTTTAAATAGTGACAAATTTAAAAGAAATAACGAGGCTGCTAATTAGTTTGGGACAATGGTTACAGGCCTGGTTCATTGCAAGCAATTGAGGAAACAACTTCTGATTTTTGCACATTGCACTTTCGGCAGTATTTATCGCACATGTTCCACAAATAGAATGTTAGAGAAACTGACCATGAGACACATAAACAAGTAGGTTGTTTTACCAGAAAGAGAGGACCTCCAACTGGCTTAGATCTTCAAAATATTTTTGGAGACTTCTTTGAACAACTTTTGAAAGTTCATACATGTTCTGCGACAGTTACAAAGATGCAAATTGCCGGAAAAAGAATTTTATAATGAAAACGTGAATACTGCTCTACTACAAACAAGAGACTTAATAACAAAGAGAAATTGCATGCTGAAAGATCTCCTTGTAGTACTTGCAGCCTTGAGGTCAAATATTCACACTGTATTTTGCTACACCATGGAAGTGTGATTTTGGGCTCTAGGGATGTGCTCTACTCTGCTGAGTGGAAAGTTTTGATGCTGCTTTAACGTGCAATCACTTTAAAACTTGAAAACCAGGATGACTCTCCCTTGCCATAAAGCAGGAGATACTGCCCGTCTGTGGAGTGCTAGAAGCTGGAAAATCCATGAAAGCTTCACAAAACCCTGTCTGCTCAGCATACCTGCTGCTGAGCCCTCATGGATCACGGGAATTTGCTCTGCAGGCAGGATTTCTAGATGTATTGCAAGCTGTATGGGTGTGTACATATTGTCTGTGTCATGATTGCTGCTACATTTCCTGACTGGGTTTCCTGCCCAATAAGCAAACTTTCGTTTGCCACAACCCGGTTTTCATATTTAGGGTAAAAAAATGTCAAGGGCAATGTTTTCTCCAGTAACCTTTTCAGTTTCACCTGAAACCTTTAAGCACTTGTCACTACTCTGCAGGCACAAAACGCTGCTCTGGGTGCACAAGCTGAACTCACAGCGTACAAAGGCTCAGCAGTGCCACTGCCTGCAGCCTGACAGAAATCCACAGGGCTCGGAGGGGGGTCTCCATTGACATTTCTTAACCATTATTTCCGTTGTACTCCAGCAGTGTCTGACTGTCGATTCAGAGCCCAGGCAGTTTCCACAGTCTGTCTTTGCATATTTATGACGTGCAACTGACTGTTCTTTGTCTACGTGTTTCTAGAAATCTGAGAAGTGGAAAGGTCCTTGACACCAAAACCAGGTGCTGAGCACACTCCAGGTAAGTCTACGTCACTGAAACCGTGCTCTCTCACAGACCGTGCCGAAGCTGGACTGAACAATGAGCTCGTTACAAAGGGAAATGCTTGAATGGGCATGGCTTGGGTCCCTCCATCACTCTGAGTTTGGGGTTGTCTTCACACTTCCTCCATCATATTTGGTGATTACACCTGCAGACATCGTGTTTTCCTCACAGTAGGGCTATTAACTGGCTAGCAGTTATTCTGTGCTGAAGGTCCCTTCATCAGTCTTGAGCTAAAATAATATCTTGGATATTGGACAGTCTGCTGCTTCATAAATTAGCAAGTCTAGGCAGCAGGACTGCTTTTGGCAGAATTTTCCATAAATCTAACACAGCTGGAAGTGCAACTCCTCATGTTCATTCTCATTACTACTATTAGCTTCCTCTTTCTTAGCCCAAAGGACGTATTTAGTGGAATATTTCACTCCCGTTTGCAACAGGCTAAAATTTATGTTCGAATGTGCCCAAAATTTACAGAGAATAATAATTTGACATGTACGATCTTGGAGAATCTAATCTTTTTATCAGTGATAAAATGTGGCTCTGGGCAAAAAATCCTTTCCTGCATGAGATTTTCTTGTAAGCTTCACCAGTGATATCGGATACTTGGAAACATTTGAGAAGCAGCTTGACCTTGTCGCATTCAAGCTGTGCTCACTGGATTTGGACGAAAATCTGCTTGGTATTTCACATACCCACTTTGAAGTTCTATCATGCCTATCAGTGTTTGGGTTGTTCAGGGGCAATATCACTGCGAGTTTGACCCTGTGTTCAAAGCCGGCATGGTGTAAATTCATCATCTTTTTATTGTGGGAGTTAAAGGCTGAATGATGGATTTTGCGAGCTGCCTTTCAGCATGCACTGACCTGAACTGACAGAAGATCTGCATCGAGCGTGCTCAGACACGTCTGGCTTCAAACTATCTGGAGTGTTCCTCCTCCAGCAGGGTGAGATGTTGACTTGTATCGCTGTCTCCTGCAGAATCAGGACACTCCTGCCCACCCTCTTCATTTACTTAGCAGATGGGATCAGCACTACTCATCCAGGCAGTTCCTAAATCAATGGAACAGAGGATTAACAGCATATGGAACATGCCCCCTCCTCAGACCTGGTGTCTCCTGAGCAGTATATATAGCCCTGGATTTATTCCATATTCTTCCATTTATCATTATTCCTGCCTGAACTGTGGCAGCTGCTACACCGTTTTATCAAAAGCATTTCCTATTGGGTAACTGAAGTAAAGCAAGCAAAGAATGGAAAGAAAAGCAGAAAACTTCCACCACTGAAAAGATGCTGAGGTATTTTTAAAGTCACAGTGAATATCCAGGAAGTAACCTGTGAGAGAAAAGGATGCAAAAGCTCGTGTGTGCTCTGGGTGAGGTGGAACAAGGTACAATATGTCACAGTCTCACATTGCTTCTCAGTTCATTACTATAACCTGAAAAATAGGAATGAAAATTACAAGTTTGTGCTCACATACTCTGCTCTGGCAAAGCTGTTTCTGAAGATGGAATTCTTTGGGGTAACTTAGATTGCTTGATTAAGATTATTTCAGAATGTGTTGGGCCCAGGTAAAGAACGGATCACTTTAAATATGAAGCTAGCCCTCATGTTCAGGGGCAACTAATCTACCTCCTGTGTATTAATGTGTTATAAATTACTGAATTTCCTGAAATGCAATTGATTCCATACGAAGAAGAAAATGTCTGTAAGAAGAATCTGTTGTTGTAGGTGGTTCTGCTTTCACAGTGATTTTTGCTGGTGTTTTAAGTCCAGAAGTGGTAACACACTGGAAGTCTTTACTCATAATGTCTAATTTCTTGTACATTGTGTTTGTGTATCTGCATATGAGACGGGAGAAATGCTTACACAAGCAGAGTTCATGCTTCAAACAACTTTTTTCTTTTTTTTTTTTTTTTTTATTGCTAGCTCTTGTATTTGCTAAGCAACACCAATTAACTCTTACTCAAAATACCATTCCCTCAAATAAAACTGCCGCTATTTGCAGTTGTGCCACACGGCTCAGGACGCTGCGCTTGCCACAGGATTCATCCGGGAAAGGCTCCTGTCTGCACTGAATCCGTGCAGGTGCATTAACCTTCCCACGTCAACCTGCGTCTAATTAGTCTTAATGTCTAGAAATTTCCATCTGGTGTTAACAGTGTTTTCCCACCATGGTAACCAGCAATCTAAGAGCACACCTGGTCTCATACAGATGAGGAAGAATTTAAATCAAGATGCTGGCAGCTGTTTGGTACACAGTAAGTGTTGTGCCTCCTTTATCTTCTTTTGTATTAAAACAGGGGGACATGAAATGAAACTAAAATATAAATTTGCCCTTCCAGTGTCTTCCCCAAGTCTGCTATACCAGTGATATCCCTGCTGGCTTTGAACTGAGCTTCTGAGACCAGAGTCTTTGATACGATCCTTGCCCTCGCAGTCATGCTGCTTCCTAGAGGAGTCCGTGTCCCTGATCTGCTGACAGCCAGATTGCTATTTTTTCTTCAGCATTGTACTGAGGGGAGAAGTGACATTATGCTGTTTGCAGTGGGT
>VZTA01028240.1:199844-228322 GCA_013398855.1 Mohoua ochrocephala | reverse complement strand
CGCTGTAAGTGGAAGGACAGCACTTGAATTAGCGGTATCTTTTAAAACAGGCTTAAAATTTTTCCTATTGATTTTTATGGGCTGTGCACAAGCTTCCTGCTAGCACAACCCCCCTATATTTTCACGTGTTTTACTGTCGTCAAATATTTTGTGATCTCAGGGTGTCGCTTGGCCGTTTGTAACTGGCTGTGCCCTTGTTGCAGAGTGTTATGCTGTCATGCCACCCCTGGAGAGGTTCATGGAGGTGCCCAGGGAGGAGAGGAGAGAGTTGTTCTTCCGCGACATCGAGCGTGGCGATATCGTGATTGGGAGGATTACCTCTATCCGTGAATTTGGCTTTTTCATGGTGTTGATTTGTCTGGGAAGTGGTGTCATACGGGAAATTGCAGATTTGGAAATCACTGTAAGATACAGCTTTGGTCAATACTTCATTTTTGACGTGTGTTAGTTGCCTCTTGCATCTCTTAACGGAGTGGAACGTGTAAAGGTGAAACTGAGCTTTGGGATGATGGGTAGTATCTGACTTTGTGGGCAGCTCGTGATACTTTGCTCAGCCAGTGAACACATCTCGCTGTGACCCACACTACTGGGTTGAAAAGTTCAGCATTTGTCGATGCATGAATTTTGACTTGAACCAAGCCGTATTTTAAGAATCACAGTTCTGATGTGTATTAAGCTTAAAATAATTTTTTTTGCTTGATCATGGGGAGGAAAAAAACCCCAACCTTTTGGCTTCACTTGTGATCTTCCTGCTGTGGTCTGTTGCAGGCCCTGTGTCCTGTGAGGGATGTGCCTCCTCAAAGCAACCATGGAGATCCTCTATCTTATTATCAAACTGGAGACCTTATTCGAGGTGAGCAGCTGCAGAAGTTGTCAGGAATTGGTTTGTTTCGGGTTTGAGCCATTTCTGTAATTTTATCCTACCCTTTATTATTTCTGCAGCTGCGCTCAAGGACGTTGACCGTTACCACGAGAAGCTCGCGGTGTCGCTTTACAGCTCGGCTCTTCCACCCAACCTTTCCAGCACAAAACTGGGCGTGATCACCTCTGATGACTTCCCACTGCATTATAAGTAAGGATGTGCTGCTTGGCTGCGCTTGCTGGGTGCAGTCAGGGTGTCTGAAGAGCATCTCTGACAGGCTGGCTGTCCCTTAAACTCATCAGTGGGGTTTCTGATTTAATTGGATGATCACATCCTCCTTGATGTTCCTCTCTTTAGCATACTTGTGTCTGGATATGTAGGTGTGGTTGGCTTTTTAGCTTCTTTCCAAAAATGCAGGGAAAACAAAAGGCAGAGTGAGATATCTGTTGCTTTTGGACTGTGTTAATAAACAAATAAAAAACCCCCAAAACCTTGGGAGACAGGAATATGAATTCTTAGCATTTTAAAATCCCCCTTAGAAGATGGGGACACAGCTGTCTCTGTAATACTTGTAATGCTTTTGTATGTCCTGGAGATACTGGAGTGGGTTCCCAAATAGATTTCAGAAGCTCATTTGGGATGGAGGACATGAGGGTAGGTAAATAACAGGAAAATACATGCCTATAGAAGAGAACAGTTTGTGAGCAATAATACAGATACCATGTAGGCATTTTTGTTCTAAACATAAGCATGATGAAGTAGGGTATGGAGCCTGAGGTCTCATCTGTGTACATCGGTGCTGTTTTTAAGGCGAAGCCTGGAAGTTGCCAACACAGGAGAGACATTCGAAGAGGTTTTGCATCGTTCCCCAGGATTCGCTAATCCATCATTAGTTGAATATTTAGCAGAAAAACTGGGACTAAGTGAGTCAAATCCACCGTCTTTGCTGAGAAGTCTTCAAATGTAAGTGATTTTTACATTGTTCCTCTCCTGTAGCTCTGTGGAGATTATTCTAATCCATTGAAATAGACTTGTGAGTGGGAATCCTACACCACTTACACTTAAACCTTTTACATTTTGACTTGCATGACTGCAGCGTACGTGTCCTTAAATATTTAAAAGCAAACTCCTCTGGAGTAAGAAATTTGCATTTGAAATCCTATTGCTCTGAATACGCAACATACCTTACTACACACAGTGTTTGTTATCAGATACTTAAGGAATTTATTGTGTAGCTCTTGTCAACATCTGTGGATTGAAATGAAGGATGTTTAGGTTCTAATGTCTTCTGACAAATGTTTATTCGCAGTGTTTATTTTAGTAATAGGTTTGATCCCTTTTATAAAATAAGAGTCAAATAAATGCAATGATTGATGTTGTGAGCCCTATGTATATTAGGCCCAAAGCAGGTGTGGACTTTATATGTTTTTGTTATATGTACTGCAGTTGTATTGGTTCAGTTCAGCACTTCTAGAATGGCTGGGGAAAAACTGGTTTCAGAAATATGAAAGAGCAGACCTGACTGAGGGAGAGCAGTACGGCATGGACAAATAATATTTCAGCTTATTTCAACTGCACTACATACTGTGAGCTTAACTTTGTAGACTCAGAAAGCCAACTAGATGTCTTTGTTTGTTTATTCTTTAAAGTAAAAATTTCAGTGAAGAAGATTTTGCCCCTGCCTTGAGGAAAAAGCAGTCTGCATCTTGGGCCTTGAAATGGTATGTGATAATTCTTTTCAGAGCTTGTTGTTAGGTTAGATTGGGTTACACGTTATATTTCTTTAAAGAAAACACACATTGAAACAGTTTTTCCACTGCATGTGTAGTGATGTAACCAGGATCTTACTGAAAGCAAACCTATCTGCCAGGTGTGAATGTGGCAGACAGAGTCCTGAGATACAGTTCCAAAATGTGTGTCAATTTTAAGGGAGATGTTCTTAGAATATTTATAATATCCTCACCCGTTCTAGAGTTGGGAGCAAGATTTGTGATAACACCAAGTACACAACTTTCTGTTTTATAATTGAGTGTTGAATGACCTCATGCTTGTCAAGTCATTTAAGCCTCAGACTGTAGATGTAACGAGTGCACTTGCTGTCTTTGGAAAGTTAAATGGAACAGCAGCCCTGGATATTTGCTGTCGCTTTTACACTATGCAGTGTATTTGCAACATTGATTAACTGCAGAAAAGGTTGCTTATAATGTTAAATTAAATTTTATTTTTTTTAAAAAGTCTGTAGTGAACTGTTCTGAAAATGAACTTATATCAATTCTCTTCTAATAAGTTAATCTCTTGGAAAACGTGCAAGAAATGTTCAGGTAATATGAAATGTAAAACCTCAGGATATTTGTTTGGGATGGTTTCAGTGTGTACCATCTGCCCATGTCACCTTGTGCTGTCACTCTAATGGGGATGTTTAGCTTTGGACATAATTAAGCCTGTTCAAGGTTAACGGTAGTAGGTCACTCATAGGTTTGTGCAGAAAATTCCTTAAGCAGTAATTCCATAAATGAAAAACAATGTAATATAGTAGCACTGTCTGCAGAAATGCTCTCAAGTGCCTTAAGATATGGAATTAATATGTTTTTGTGGAATTAGGTCAATATCACCTAATTGAAATGCCAGTGTGAAGTACACAATAACGAGGTCAGGTTCTTATTACCTGTCCCTTGTTTGGAATCATAATTTGTGAGTAACAGAACAATCTGCACAGACTAACTGTACATACTATTTTCTAAATATTTTTTCTGCAGTGTGAAGGCTGGGGTGGATTATTTCAAGGTTGGGCGCCACGTGGAAGCCATGAATGAGTACAACAAGGCTTTGGAAATTGATCCACAAAATGTTGAAGCTTTGGTAGCACGTGGAGCTCTGTAAGTCTGCTTGTTACATTGTTTATTTCAATTTGTGAAAGAGAAACATCAGTGTTTCATGTGCAACTTTTTGTTGTTCTAGGTATGCAACAAAAGGAAGTCTGAACAAAGCCATAGGGGATTTTGAGATTGCTTTAGAAAATTGTCCTACCCACAGAAATGCAAGGAAATACCTGTGTCAGACCCTTGTGGAGAGAGGCGGGCAGTAAGTGTTGGGGTTGTGGGTTTGGTTGGTTGTTAACAAGTTTTCTCATGATGTTTTTTTAAATACCATTCTAGTGAGGACACAGAATGGCATCTTTCCTTCCTGGCTACGTGTTTAAAGCAAAAAAAAAAAAGTCCTTGGAAATACCCCTCCTTGTGTAATTGGTTTAACACTTTGTCCTCTGTCCCAGATAAAATCCTGGCAAAATATTTGAGGTTTAATCCTCAATGTCCTTTTTAATCCTCGATAGCCTTTCACTGGTAGGATACCAGGCTTGCATAAAGTCCTGTGAATTGTTTGAATATATTCCAAAAGCTTGGGGATTGTTTGGTTTTTTTTAAAAAAAGTTTTGTAACAAAATGATGTTCCATTACTCTGCTGAAATATTGGTGAACCACCCTAATGAAAAATTTTAATTTTGAATATTCAGGGAATAGGTTTCTTTTAAGTCTTGTGTTAAGAAGAGAGAGTATTTTTGAAACTGGAATTGACATTTCAAAGAACAGTGTTACTGTTACAGGTCAGGATTAGGAGGTGATAAGGTCAGAAATACTGTTTTGTGTTGTTGGTGAGGTGAGCTGAGCTGATAGAGGGGGTCTCAGTGGGATGCAGTGGTGGTGTCACAGTGCAAATAAGAAACGCTTGCAAATAAGGAAGCCCTAAAATAAGAAAAAGCTGTCAAAATCTGTGTCCTAACTGTATATGAATTATCACTTGAATTTTAGGTTGGAAGAGGAAGAGAAACTGCTAAATGCTGAAAGTTATTATAAAAAAGCTTTAAGCTTGGATGAGACTTTTCAGGAAGCAGAAGAGGCCTTAACAAAACTCCGTAAGCACATGCAGGTGATTCTTTACTTTCTTTTCATATGGTGCTCTCAATGACCATAAATGAACATCAAAAGTCATATTAAATCCTTTGAACAGGGAGGGGTTAAATTGATGGTTTGTCTTATTCTCTGCTTCCCTACTCCACAGTAAATCTTTTCTAGTGAGCATTATGGCTGTACCTACCAGAAGAAAGGTACCTCTTGGTGACTCCACTGTTTTGGGATAGTAAAGAAATGTCAGACAGTGGAGACAGGGAAAGAGAAAAGCAGGGATAAGAATATCTCATCCCACAGTGTTATTAATGAGGTTAACGTAAAACATTCTGTGGATGCAAATGTTCAAAGTGCAAAACACTTCCACAAGCGAAATAAACATTGTTACCATAGTCTGGGCAGGCCCTTGGTCCTTGGGGTAATTACAGAAAGATAGAGTAAGGCCAGGCAAAGCTGAGGCACAGGAAGCTCTCGTGAGAGGGAAATTGAAAGGTAATTTAAAGGAAAACAGCAGGAGGTGGAGGGTGGGCGGGCAGACAGTTTGAATATCTCAGCTTTCTCCTCTGCTGTCTGGTGGTTTTTTTCTCTCTTCCCTTGCACGCAGCATGTTTCCCAGGTGAGCCTGCTGGGTCTCTGTGCTAATCTGAGTTGTCATCTCTTCCCTTTTATTTACCTCCTTTGCTTGTGTTGTCTTCCAGAGTGGGTCAAAGAGTAAAATAGAGCACTGAGGAACAGGCTTGTGTTGTTCTGTGCTTCTGCATGTGAGGATGTACACAGGCTGGGGTAGATGGCCTTAGTCAGCAGTTCTTCAGTCGGTGGAGCCATAATGCTGACAGGATGTGTGGAAACAAGGGGGAAGAGGAGATAGGACAATCTCGATAAAACTGAACTACACCAGAGATAAAGAGGTGTATGTTGTTTGAGCAGTACCTGCATTTGGCTGCTTTAGAAAGGGGTGTCAGTTAAAATGATGAAGAATATTCTCAGCAAGTTGGAGATAAATGTTACTCCTTTGACATTCTCCTGCAGTCATCGATGCAGCAGATAAAGAACATGACAGCTGTTGTTTGTTGCTATGCATGGCCTTGGCTGCAGTGAAGGGTTTCCTTTATGATAGCTGTTAAAACAGATGCTGAGTTTTCAAAACTGTAATCAGACTTTCTGCTCAATCTGAATAGAGCTACTCTGTAGGGCTGTAAGTGGCAGAAGTCCGATCTCTTACGGATTTAAGTAGTCTGAGGATTATTTATCTACTTAGATGCTCTCCTGCATTTACCTGTAACTTAGCACATACTGTCCCTGCTGTGTAGAATGGCTGAAACAAGTCTGCAGTGTGTTTTCCTGTAATACTGATTATGTGTTTTTCTCCAATGCATTTTCCTCTGAACGGAACTGTTGTTGCTGTGTCTGCCGTCTGGTGCTGCTCATCACCACCAAACCCCTGGAACTTGATTTCTTACGTAAACTATGCATCAAACTGCTCTGTGAAATTGTTACAAAACGGTTTGTATTCAAACATGGCCAACTTGAATTCATCTTCAACTGGGTTCTGCCATGTTTTTCTTGTGAACTACAATAATGACACTTTCCCTCAAACTCTCCTCTCTGTTTTGGTTGTTTGGGGGTTTCTTCCTTACTTTTCTACATGTTGGTAATATTGGGGATTTTTTGCATATTCTATCTACAACTTTTGGGCTCCATGCTTCCTGGTGTGCTGGATCATGGGTACCACTGCAATGACTGGTCAAATATATTTTTTAATGGAATAAAAACTGCAATATGGTCCTTAAATTTAAACCTGACTGTCACAATGGCCGATGCCAAATTCCTGAACAATATTCATTTTTGGTCTGGGAATCCTGGTAAAACATTCCTGGTGTATACATTTGGATGGGGTTGAATGGGGGGAAAATACCTGTGTTAACACTACTAATGTAATCTTTTTTATGATGCTTGGGTTCAAAAAAGAAATCTTTGGAAATGAGGGAGAAACAAGCTGCCAAAGAAGAGAGACAGAAAGCAAAGAAAATAGAAACAAGTGCAGAAAAATTGCGTAAGCTCTTAAAAGAAGAAAAAAGGTAACTGTTACATTCAGGGTACGGGTTATGTGGCAATAAGTGCAGATGAGACTGTGAGCAATCCATCTCAACAAACAGTAAGCTGGGGAGAACTTCTCCCTGGGTAAGCTGCTTTTCCTTCAGGATGTTTTTGTGGATAGTGTCCCTTAGTGCACATAACCTTTAATGGAGATGGGTGTGGAAGAGAAATTGGTTAAGGAATACTTTGCAAGGTGACATATTCGCAAAGTGTAATGCCATGTGAAACTGGGAAAGATGTCTTTTATTACAGAATGTTCAGTGGATTTAATCCTAATTTTTTGATCAAGAAATGACATTTGAAATGGTCTTGCCAGTCAGGCCCAGTTTCTGTTCCCACCTTATAGTCCAAACTGGGGTGTGCAGATTTGCTTTCTACGTGTAGTTTTTGCCTGACACTGAAGGTTATCTCACAGGTTAATTGTTTTTTTAGGTTGAAGAAGAAAAGGAAAGTATCGACTTCCTCCTCCTCCTCTTCTTCTTCTTCATCCTCCTCCTCCTCCTCCTCATCTTCATCATCAAGCGATTCATCATCAGATGTATCAGTTTCTTCTTCCTCCTCTTCCTCTGATCACAAGAAACGTAGGAAAAAGCGTCGGCATAGATCTGAGTCTGCTCGCAGTTCCAAAAAAAGCTCATCTAGAGCCTCTTCCCATTATAAAGATCAGAATAGGAAAGAGGAGTGGTATTCCCCTCCAGCTGATACCTCTGCTTCCTTTCTTAACCAAAGTTTTGAAGTGGAAAAGCTGCTGGAAAGGCAGGACAGCGTAGCGTGCCCAAAAATGGAGGTAAAAGAGAAAGACAGACACTGTTCTTTTTCGAGGACTTCAGGTGATGATGAAGACACTTTTGGAGGTAGGTCTGAAGATTCGAGAGATTCTTACAGTAGCTCCAGAAATCAGCCAAGTTATAGCAAAACTGAAAAATACGGTAAACCAGAGAGATTTTTCTCCAGTTGGAGGGGTTCTTCAGGTTCGTATCATAAATCAGATTATAAACCTAGGATGCATTATTACAGGAGATTTGAAAGGGACGGAGAGTGGAGAAGAGAGCAGTTTAGGAGACATGGCTCAGGTCAAGACAGGTATTACATGTCCCCAGGGTCTGACTATTCTGGCAGGACAGGGGGGAAGTACAGGTCACATTCTAGCAGCTGCTCACATGAAGGGGACAAAGGTTATGATAGTGACAGGCACCATAAAAATGAAAGTGAGTCTAAGAATAGAAAAAGAAGTTATGAAGAGACTGATAAAACAAAGGAACCAGATGAAGAAATGTCTTTAAATGGTACAGAACAAGCAGAAAGTGGTGTTAAAAGAAACCTGCCTCAGAACTTAGTTAACATATTCAATCAGATAGCTGAGTTTGAGAGGGAAAAAGGAAGTAAGCAGAAGAAACAGTGAAGTACCTGAGAATACACTACTTGGATGAGTGTAGTTATGTGAACTTTTAACTTAGTATCTTGTGAGGAAATACACACAAAGAGTGAGAGAAAGGCAGAATTTTTTCTGTATTTCAGAATGTCAAAGAATTCTAAAAGATCATATGGTGGAAAGAGATGGAAGAATATTTTACATAAAATATCAGTTATTATTTAAGATACAAGTTTCCTGTGCTCTTAATTTGAGGTGTTCCTGTACAATATTCTGTCTGATGGGCTGAAATCCCTCGATACCTCTGGGTGTAGTTAGCTGTGCTCACATCAAATACGCACTTTAACAACAGATGGGCCTGGTTTTTCTTGTCCCTGGGGTACAACTGACTGTTGATATTCTTCTACCAAACTTAACTTCCAGCTATAGAAAAGGGATAACTGAATGAAGTCATGTGCCATCAATGTATATAGCCCATTTGATCATTAAATTTTCTTAATTTTTCTTAATTTTTTGTGTCTGGGTTTTTTGTGAATGTTGCTGGGATGTTTCATCCTGGTGCACTGTTACATCTGCTGTCTACTCCATGGAACCCTGCCATGTCTGTGAAGGCAAGTGTATTCCATGTTCTCTAAGAGTAATGAGAAAAAACCCACAAAACCCAACTTAAAGTAGAAGAGCAAGTTTTACAACAGTGTTTATTGTCTAGGTAAGCTCAAGTGTGAACCCTTGGTTTGAGCTTTAGTGGGGATTTGCTTTACAAGTGCTTAGAGACAGCAGTTGCATCGCTGAAGAAAAGGTTACACGGTTTACAGGGAGATCTGCAAAGGTGGGTGGCAGAACCACACAATGACAATTGTACTTCATCTGCAAATTTTCCAGGGAACCAGATACAGGTTAGTTGCAAAAATTAAGAAATCTCAACTAGTGTGGCCTTCAAAAAATGAGTTAAGGCTTCTTGCGTTTAGAAATCCCGGAGGTGCTGCCTCTGCTGGGTGCCTGTGAGCCAAGAGCTGCTGCTTCCTCAGGGGCAGGGATAGGCAAGGTCAGCTCCACGACCTTGGCTGATGAACCCTGACTAAATGCTGAAGTTTTTCTACTGGGGAATCTGAAAGAAATAAATTTAATACTTAGGATACAGAAATCCCTGCATCTAAAACAGAGCTGCCAAGGGTGGATCACAACGAAGCCACCCAGTAGCCATGTTCATTCCAGGGGAAACCCCCTAAAAAGATCTCTGAAGCCATCACCACTAAATGGCTTCAGTAACCCCTGGGAATGTTGGATCATGACTGGGTCAGCATGGTACAGGCTCTGTTTGAGCATACCTTGAACAGGGGAAGAAGGTACCAGTAAAAGCATCAATATCTTCTCTATTTAATTAGGAAGGGGTGTTCACACTACCAAGTGTAAAATGTGGCTCAAAATTGTGCTTTTATAATATCAAACCACTTTTTTTAGTTAGAGCACAGTAAACAAAAGTAAATTTAATTATTCTGTAATTACTGGGTTTTCGAAACTGTGATGGATGCTGAAGTAAACTTCCTCCTGTGCTAGAAAAATGTAGTAAACTTAAAGAACAGAGTAAGGAGAAAGTCTTTATAGAGTCTTCAGCAAGTAGAGACAATTGAGAAGACCTTGAAGAGTGAGGAATTCTTTCAGTTAGGGACTAATTTTGCTGGTTTAAATGTGATCTTAAAAAAACCTCAAAGCAACCCAAGTGTGTTAGAACTTACCTGGTAGGAGGTAGTGAGTTCTGTGGGGACTGAGAAGTTTGGCTACCACTGGGAGAAGCAGCTGTAGGAAGCTCTAAATTGAACTAGAAAATTTGGAAAGAAAAAACAAGTTGACCCGATGGTTGTATAACAGGATTGGGATATCAGGAGCATTTATAGGGCTTGGCATTTGATGCGATGTTGAAAGCAGGTGAACACTTTCCTGTTTTATCATACTGTGAGTGGTCCTTGAAAGACACTCAGTAACAGGCTGGAGCTCTCACTCAAGATTTTGGTGGCAGTTAACTGGAAAGCTCACCTTGTCAAAGTACATTTGAAAGGCTGCAGTTAAACCAGGATTTGTTTCTAGAACATCAGCTATCACTTGGTTGACAGTTCTGTTGAAGCCTTTCAGTTCACGAAGATGAATGTCTCTCTCTTCCTGTGTTTCTGTTCCACTCTGAATTTCTCTGGATAGTCTGGAACACTTTAACACAAATATTTTTAAAGCATTATTATGAAAATACAACACGTTTTCAGACACCTGCTAAGTTTAACCCACGGAGTTTAACCCACACTACTGTCTATCACTATCAAGTTAGAAGTTCTCATTAATGAGCACACAAACCTGTTTTATAACCCTTTGTAGTTTTCGCTTCTGTTCTTCAATGTCTTTCTTCAGCTGCAAAATAACAGCTTGTTTTTGCTTCTTTTGCTCTTCAAAGAGGGCCTGCTGCTTCTGTACTATATCAAAGTGTTGTTGCATGCTCTGCAAATTCATTAGAACAGTAGTATTAGTTTATAAAGCAGGTTTGGTATCCTTTCACTTTTTGTATTTGTGGAAGGGTCTGTTGTCGTTACTACTTGTTTCTAAATGTAGCTCAAGCAATTAGTGCTAATGTTAACTCAAAACTTTCTGCCAGTCCAGCTGTTTGGTGGAGACAGACCTGGACAAAGCAACTTCCAGGTAATGTACATCTCTGTTAAAGGTACTGTTAATGAAGTTACAGGTATATCTTTTAAGATGTATCTCATAGTGGCTACAAACTATTTACATGGCACCCTACCAACTCACCAGTGCAAGCTATCCTAAAAGAACCTCAACATTGTTTCCTGTGGGAAAAGAGGGATACCTTTGACTGGAATGAATAAAATCAGCTCCATAAGGGCAGCTGGGTTTTTCAATAAATAAATAAATAAATAGAATTTTAAAAAATTAAAAGGCAGGAATGGGTTTGCTGTAACACCTCATTACATCCCAGGACTTATTCCCCAATGAAGATCTGTGTCCCTTTTCTGTACATATAGAAATAACATCTCTGAAATAAGAGCTGTGTCCTGTGGTGGTAGAATAAGCAATAGGAGAGATTGTTGACTATAGGCAGTGAGTCAGGGCTTAGAAAAATCATGTGGAATATGACCATGTGCCTTTGCTTTCTTCTGCCTGATAATATTATAACTGAGATGTCACACATCAGAATTAAGTGTTGCTCTTTCTTAAGGTCCAGGTGGCTTTTTGATAACCAGGGGAACCACGAGTGAGTCCTTGCTGTGGAGCCTGAACACAAACTCTTGTTCGCCTGCATTTAGTGCTCAGCCTGCTCAATTACAAGTCAGCTAAATGAATCCTGTTTAACTGAGGCACCCTCAATGCTAATAAAATTGAATCTGTTCAGTTTCAGTTTCTATATTATTTTAGAAATTGGTATTATTTCAGAAAAATCCTGTGTGGATTTTAACCTGCAGTGCTGGACAGGATGGTACAATAGTGGTGTGTGCTGCACATGAGCACAGCAGCTTTAGTGGCTGACAGAACAGCATCTGTCAGTGCGTGTGGGATTCTGAAACTTCTGGCTGTACGTGACCAAACACCTGAAATTTTGGTGTGATTCAAGAAAAATTAAATAAACGCTCACTTTTTGAAAGGGGAGGTAGAGCCTTCTAAAAATGATCTCTTAATAAAAGAGCAGAAAAAAATGTACCACAATTTCCTATTCTTCCTCTAGGATGGCTTGCATGGATTTAGCTACATGCTGCAGTCTTGTCTGACTGGAACTTTACTTGTATTTTACCTGGAGATTTTCCTGAAGTTCCTTGATCTTTCTTTGTTTGTATCTGTATTTTTCATCAGCATCCCTTTTATCGTTTTCTAGTTTCAATTTTTCCTCAAGTTCCTCACCTGTGATCCCAAACAATGAGGCAGCATTATTGTTGTGTATACAACTAAATTTTCACTTGAAAATAAGTTGCACTTTAAAGTAACTGCATCTCAGAGTATTACTGTGTTGGTGTTGGCAGTATTTCAGCACCTCAAGGTTTGAGGGGTTTTTAAATATTCTCCTACTAATTCCAATACACTGTGAAAAAGTAACTGGCTTCATGAGGGAGGATGTTTTAAGAGCTACTGGTTCCAGAGCCAGCAGAGGGCACAAAAGTTAAATAATAAGTATTTAGAATTTATTTCTATTTTCTATCTAATTTCTATTTCACATACTTTTCAAGGCAGCCCCTGAGACAGTGTTTTTGTAGTTTCTGTTCCAGTTTTTAAGTACACATAAGCTGTTTTCCATAGCTATGATTTCCTTTTCAGCTTTGCAGATCTTTGCATCCAAATCATCACCTTCTTGTTTAAGTGCTTCCTTTTCCTGTGCAGCCTGAAAGCAAAACCAATATTTCAGGTGACTGCAGACATACTGAAAATATCATGATAATTATATAGAAAATATTTATTATACAGCAGCATTTAGGGGTTAAAACCACTTGAACTGAGATTTGGGTGACTAGGGAACTGGAAGGAGGAGTTCTTTACAGTACTGAAGTTCTTGGAGGTGTCTCATCCACGTACCTGCCTCTCTGCCTAAGCTCACTTAGTCCTGCCCAGCAGCATCTACACCCTGTACAGAGCAGTCTCTGTGCCTTGCGCTGCTGATGCGAACTACAGCACACACCCCACCTCTGCTTCCTTCCCCCACAAAATCCAGGATTTGAGATTGTCCATTCTATAACCCCTGAGAGACTGTGAGAAGTCATCCACTTTGGGAATTAGTCACTTGTAACTCCTCATTGATCTGACCAGTAGATTTAAGAAACAGCCAGCAGGTGAAGTATTTTCTATAGCCCCTTGGAAGATCCGATATGGTGAAAAATCTCCGTAGGTGTAGAGGGTATTTTATACACCCACAGTGACCACATGGTTTCTCTGGAGGGTCTTCTGCTGTCCTGGATCTCACAGTAGCACAAATACCATCATTAAGAAATATAACATTTAAGAATAAGAAAAATATGAACTTCAGAGCAAAGCTCGCAGCTAAAAGTGTGTGGCTTTAACAGGAAATCAGAGAATTTGTGGAGATCAAAACTAACAGGTTCTTGTTCAAGAACCAGGGTATTGCATTATGGATAAAGACTGATTTTCTCTTTTTTCCAGTGAAAAGCTGAAGTATACATAGGTGATTGGTAAGTGAAAGGGGAAAGCAGACGTTTTTCAAGGTATAAACCCCATATGGTAAAATGAGTATCTGGAAATAACTCTGACAGGTAGAAAAACTTAAGGTTACATGAGACTCCAGTAAAATTGTTTTCAGTTCATAGTGGATTATCACTTGACCAGTAATTCTTGTGGTTTTGTAAATTAATGAGCACTGAAGTCAAGTTTTCAAACTGCTCAGAATTAAGGCTCCACGTAGATTTCTGTTAAATTACCGTATCATTTAAATAACCAATGGTGTCAGATAATGCAAAACAATCAGATTCAGTAGGCAAGGAGGTTGTCTTAGAGCCCAGGGAAATCTATAGCTTAAATAATTGAATTACAATGAATTATGTTGATAAAGTACCTTAATTACATAGTAGGCCTGACTTTTCATCTCCTCTCCTTCAGGTGACATGGAAAGAGTAAAAATTTCATATCTGCATTTCAGTCTATCAATTTTCCATAGGCGATCTTGAAATTCAGCACTGATTTGTTTGGGGAGAAAACAAATGGATTGAGAAAGTGTTTGTCTGGTAGTGTTTTGTGGGCAGTTCTTGCTGCAGCAGTTTAAATTCCTGTTATTCCAGCAGCCTGTACCAGGAATTGTGCTGCTGCTGGTCTGGGTTGCATTCTGTGTTCTCCCAACCACAAACATCCCTTGTTCTGGTTACCTATGTGCCTTTTTGCAGTTCTTAATGGAATCAAATCTGTTTTGGCATCCCAGATCACTGCATCCTGGAAGGCTGTGCCACAGTGCTTCACAGGTTTGGCATTTCACTCCCAGAGCTGCCCCAGCTGCCCCCTGCTGATGGTACCTTAACATTCCCACTGCAGGATGAGTGTGAGCCCCAAATCAGACTCCGAGGAAGTATCCAGCAGCTGGGTGATACCAAAGGAAGAAGGCCACAGTCTGTGCTCTCAGTGAGCAGTGAAGCCTCAGGCACACTAAATCCCTCTAATTGTGTAGGGTGTGATCAGCAGGGCAGCTCAGCTGCTGAAGTGTTCACTTTTGGCTGAATCTAGATACTGGGGTTTCAGGGCTGAAACCATCCCAGATACTGTGCACTGATTATTACAGGAGGAAAACGTTATTTCTATGTTGTTGCTTTATAAGAGGGTGCGTGTGCAATTCATAAGATTTAATTTGTTACATAGGATACATAATGGAAAGCTCATTAGTTAAAAAGAAGAAACACACCCCAAAACAAAGCAGTTGTACTGTTTGAATCAAAGAAATTACAGTTTTATCAAGCAGCTGGGAGTAAACCCTCTTTAAAAGCAACTTTTCTGTTTCATATGCTTTGGCATACCTCCAGACACATGGTTTCACATGTCCAGATTATTTTGGAAAAGGCAGAGTCACACACTCAGTGTTTACTGCAAAAAGATGTCTGACTGAGGTTTCCTCTCAGTTCTGCTGAGGATCCTCACTCACAGCAAGGCCACTGATCTCCTGTTCACTGAGGGGTTAAAGCTGCAGCCTGGGGATCACAGAAGGGGTCTCTTGCTGGCCTCAGCTGTCTTGGTAGATAACTGAGCATGATTTATTTAATCTTCAATTTCTCTAATGGTGAAGCTGGGTAAAATGCTTCTCTTTTTAGTAAGTCCCCATAAAAAATGTACTCAATCAAAGCTACAAGTTTAATTTCTATCTGAACAGTTACCTCATGCGATGCCGTTCCTGATCCAACAGTCTTATCTGGGAATCCAGCATTGCCTTATGGATCCTGATTTCCTCAGTTCTTTCTGCTATGGCTTTCTTTAACTCCAGTTGTTGTTTTTCCAGTGTTAGAACTTTCTCTGCTTTATTACACAGAGTATTTTGAAGGCGCTTCAGTTCTAGTTTTAAGAGATTATCTTCTACCATCATCTCCTAATAAGTGCCAAATGGTATCAAAATAAGAAATCATTGTTTTAATTAAGATTATTTATAATTTAGTAAGTTAATATTTATTCATTATTTTACCTTTAATATATATACAACTGTAAGACTCATTTTGCTCTGCATTTAAAAATGTTGTCATTTCCTCATTTGCCAACAGTTTAACACGGTGAGTGTGACAGGGGTAGATTGTTTCCTGAATGGTTTTGTACAAATTCATCAGACTTTCTAATTCAGGCTAAGCTTTGAGTTATTAGACTTTTCCACCTACAACTTCTTCAGTTTGGGTGGTTTCAAATAAAATAAGAGACCTTACAAGGAGCTTTCTGGAGCAGTTAATATCTCACTTGAACCATTCAAAATGTCTTGGAATATATTCTAGATTCCGTAGGCCTGCAAATCATGTTACATGAGCAAATTTTGTATATACCAAAGCTTATGAAAAGCAGCAAGTGGCAAACTTCATTAGCATGCAAATACTTTAAATCATTCTTTTAAAATCTCATATGATCCCAAACTTGACCAATTTTTAACTGAGTGCTTTTAGGCCATCCGCTTCTTTTGTTCCCCTGAATTTCATCCCCAAAGGAAAGTTCCATGTTTAGGGAAAGAGTTTTCATTGAAGAGGAAGTGCACCAGTTAAGTCAAAGGCAAAACTCTTTCCCCTGCTACTTAGACTCTGCTTTTTCTACTATGTTAATGCTTCCTTCAGGAAGGCTAAAGCTTAATGCAGAAAAAAAATATGCAATAATTGGAGGAGTGGGAACTGTATTTTTCTGCTTATCAAAATGTGGAGAAAGGATTTACACTTTGTTTCCAATTCCTTAAATTGGAATATAAATTGATGCAAACCATCTGTTAGAAAAAAATGCTTACAGTTTAATAACAATACTGTGCCAAACTTATTAATAAGCATCACAGACTGAGAGTAAAAACTCACTGTTATGTAAAGACATCCCTGACCAGTAAATATATTTTCTATTTTAAAGGTAATTGTTTCTCAGGGGAAGAAAACCCAACATCCACTGACCTGGTGGATATTGTGGTATAACTAATGTGGGATTAAATTGATACTTCATCAAACTTTCTGTTGTACAGAGAGGAGAAGCAACACTTTGCCTAGTAAGGTAATAGCGATGAAGATGACTTCAAAGTTTGGGAAGGAAGTGTAAATTAGAAAACTACAGAAAGGGTTCTTATGGAGGTAATGATGTAGCACTGTGGAAGGCAGATGACACCCCAAACAAACAAAAGTTTCCTGTATTAGTAACGTTGCAAAACAATACTGTACCTGCTTAATGTGTTTTGCTTTTTTTAACTCCTGAAGCGATCTCTCATTGAAAAGAGTTAGTTCTTCTATCTTCTCTATCAAAGCACTTGCTGCTTCTCTTGCCTTATCAATTGTTCTCTTGGTGATTTGGATATCATTCTGTTTCAAAATAAGTTATATTGAACTTATTTCAGGGAATGTAAATCGCAACAAAAGCTACCTGTTAATTTTAAATGAGATGTATCAAAGTCCTGGAACCAGGAACCACCATCATGATGTGCCCACATGCTGCTCTGCAAACTGCATGGCATGTCCTTGTGCAGAGTGCTGCACGGGGTCTTTGGACAACTTTAACTGCAACTGTACTTATGAGTTTATGAAAAAAATATAAAAGTAATAGCTTCACAAAACAGCATTCTCCTATTTCTGCATGGGCCTCATGACAAACTCAGACATTTGCAAGCAGTCAGTCACATCTTGATGAAAGCTCAGCTTGCCTTTCCAACATTCAATGCTTGTCTTCATGCTCAGGTGTCTCACTTGGGCAGTAATAATCTATTTTTCTGGAAGCTGTAGGGAATATATGAAGTTTTCCACATGGGTTACACAAGGTTCAGCTACCCTTTAGTCTAATACCAACTTCTTAATTATTGAGACCCAATCTACTCAATTCACTGAGGTTTCTAAATGATACAGTCAAAATGATGTTCTAAGGAAGTTACCTGAAGTTTCCTGCACACTGACTGTAGCACATCATATGCCTTTTTCTTTTCTTGTAAGGTTTTCTTACGTTCAGCAACTTTTCCTTCCAAAACTTGTTTTTCATCGGAATTAACTTCCCCTTCTAACCGTGACAGCCGTCTCTGTATTTGCTGAATATAAAAATCCTGTTAAAATAAATTTTAAGAGAATTAATAGTCTGAGATAAGCGAAAACCTTGGATCTAAATGTTGGCTTTAGGACAGTCACCCAATTAAGCTATTGTTTTTATAATAGTTTCTGGCTTATAGACCTCATTAGCAAAATATCTTAGATGACTGATGAGCAGTGATGGTTTGGGGTAATCTTCTAGAAGAGTAACAAAGCACACTCAGCACAGGCTGCTGTAGGGAGGCTTACAATGGAGTTGCCATCTTGTTGCTACCAGTGGATGCTGATATAAAAGAGCAAATTTTCAAAGTGGTGCATAGGAAATATGCACATAATCCAATTAGTAAATAACAGGATTTTGGCATGTACCTCTTGTATTGCTTTAAAAATATACCCTGAGGTGTCTGTGGTTCAGAGGGATCAAAGTAAAGAATGGATTTTAGGAATTAGTGGGAAAAGCAGCTGATCCAAAAAAATAATGAAACACACAAGTACAAAATGTAGGTGATGCTTTGGCAAGTTTCAGTAATTTCGATTTTATCTGTACATCTAGAGAGAAATAAATGCAGACTTCAAATGATACTGCATAACATTTCCAAAATGGAAAACTGTTAAAGATTACAGAATTCGAGAAACGTGCTGTCAGTAGACTCAAGAAACAATCATAGTATGAAAATACATGAACATTTTACCTGGTCATATATTAATCCTTGTTGTTTTAACAGATCCGCGTCAAGTTTGCGCAGTCGACTCTTGAGATTTTTAAGTGATTTTTGACCTCCTTCAATTTCTGCCAGAACAATCTTCTCCTTATCCCTCTGCCCTTTCAACTCCTGAGTCTTCTTGAAAAGTAGGTCCTTTAACCTACTCATTTCGTTTTCTTTTTCCTGGTGACAAAGTGATCATTAAGTAGAAGAAAGAAGTAATTAATCAAATCAGAATTAATTTCTGAAGAATTATTTGCTTTTATTAATCATACATAGAAAAAAAAATTATTACTATATCCATTAATATGAACATGGAATTTTGTAAGTCTTCAAAATGATTGGCAAAAAAGTATTTGACTTAAAGAGAGAGAGTAATATTTTTTATTCCTTTCTTAAAAATCTAATCCTACCCTACAATTACATGACTTTTTTTTCCCGGTTTTAGGAATGCTACTCTCTTCAGCCTTTCAGAAAACTAAATTCCTGTCATTCTTTTCAAAAAACCTCCTTACTGCCTCCAGCATCTGTGAATATTTGAGAAATATAATACAAAGCTTTTCAATGGTTTATTAAATCTTGTAACGCCGTGTGTGCACATGTATGTACGTGTGTGTTTATCTAAGATGGAATAATTCTGAAAAAATACACTTTCTAAAATCACTTCCTTTTTCTCAGAGGTAAGTTGCCATTAACACCTAAATCAATGCAGGAAATGAGGTTTTAGTAGGATAAGAAACAATGCTGAACATTTCAGGTAACCTGAAATGGACTGAAAACAATGAAAATTGAGATTATTTTCTTTTTATAACCCTAATAAGGAAAACAATTTTATTCTTTCCCTCCCTCCTTCCACCTCTCCCACTCAAGTAGCCACAGACCTTCCAAAGCTCAGGCCATTGAGCTTGCCACTTTCCTGTGAGGTACATCCTAAAACAAGTGGTGTGATTTTCCCTTCCTGTTCCAAAGGACTCATTTACATTTAGCTCAAGTCTGGTACAGAATTTGAGATGTACATTTAAATTTATATGCAAAACACCTGAGAACTCGCTTTTCTACATTGATTAACAGTGTGTTTATTCTTGATTTAATATGTATGTAACCATCTTGCTGGCTTAAATAATGGTGAAAGAATTTAATGCCTTCTCTAAGGGTTTGTAATCACATTGCACATTCTACCCAACAGAATTTTTTTGTAGTTGAACTTGCTGTAAGTGCAATTCCAAATTCAAAACTCAGGATGTAAGAGGCAAGTGTAAGTTTAATATGAAATTGTTATAGAGTGTAGCACACGTCAGTGGGTTTTGCATCGTGCCTGAACAAAGGAACTTTCCTCTGGAATCAAACTGGTTTTTAAGCATGTGCCAAATGCTGAGCTGTATTTCTGAATTCATCCACTGACACTGGATCATGATTTGACCTTCACTTCATGGTCTATCTAAATTAATTCATGTGTATCTAAATTAATTTATTGAACAGAAATTGTTGCTCTCCCTTTAAGTGAAGTTGTTAAAAGAGATGACATTCAAAAAGCTTCACTGTGCAACAGTGTTTGGCCACAAATTGAAGAGTACCACAGAACTAGAGAGCAAAACAGTGACATTTCATCCACATTGTTCCTGTAAATATCTCTTCACAGTAAATTAACAGATGCAGCAAATAGCCATGTGTGTCTAATGGTGATGGAAGGGAGGCTTCTGACTAATACATTACAGACATTGTTCAAGAACAGTTCATCCTAGCTAAAATATTCCCCTGGAGCAGTGGAGCTGCCAAGCTCAATGTCATCTTAGGTTATCCACCACAGACACGAGTAAAGAAACCCTGCTAAGGCTTTAGCCACCCTGGAAACTGTCTTAAGGGGAAGCAAATGAGGTTTTCATTTTAATGAAATGCTATACCATTGCAACTTGTTTTCAAATTATCTGAAAAGCCAAAACAGTAAGGCCTGTAATTTCAGAAACTCTCTATAAAGGAAAGACATCCCGTCTCTAGTTTCTGAAAGTATATTTAAAATGTGTGATTAATGCCTGGGGAGTTAAAAAGTTTGAAAAATAACATTTAATCTACTGCAAGGCATTATTTCACATGCTTGCTACAGGAAACACAAAACAGAGAAGAAAAAAAAGAGCACACAGTGATATGCACAGATACAGCTCTGTTGTCAGTTGTGTGGGACACCTGCTGCCACATTAATTTAACCTGGTCATTCTAGAGCAATGAAAGCTTCAGCCTATCCAATGCTCAGTTGTCCAGCAAAAGGTAAAATAATATTTCTGTCATGCTCAGGCAGAAGTTAAGTAGTGAAAATACTTTCAGAGAATTAGTAGCAAAATGACAAAGGAGTATAAGCATTTCCTGAAATGCAGGAAAGTTCAGAAGATTGCATTACAACACTGCATTTATTCAAAAGCCCTTTACATCTTATCAAATGATAATGAATTTTTATTCCTATACTTAATTTCCAACCTAAGAAGTGGGTTTTTAATTTTATAAAAGTATTATTAGGCATGTTAAAAAAATAGTCACCTTATTATAGCTTGTATATGCCACTTCCCAGATCAAAATCTTTATTCACGAAAATGAAATCAAAAGCGAGCCAGTCATCATTTAATAGTCCACAAGTTAGATGTGTCAGAGTATCAAGTAGTATAATTAAATAATGAAGAGCAGACTGGGCCAGCCAAATCCGATTAAAAGATTCCTAAATACTTTTTAATCTGTTTGCCAAAATCACAGCTCTTTGCAGGTTTATAACTTTTGGTGGTGTTTTACTAGAGCCATGAAGTTTTTGGTTGCAGTGTTACTGAAAATCATCCTGACAAGATTCTCACTCTTTAATAACCATATTGATGGGTATCAGAATCTTATATTAATATAGTCTGAATTAGTAGCATCATTTATTTTCCTCCAGAGTTTTCTCAGCACAGACATATCTACATGCACATTACTTCAGCGTTTGATGAAATAGCCACATGTCATATTAATACTTTCATTAAATTTTAATAGAAAATTCTAAAATTAAAGAGATCATTTTAAAATATAAAGCTTGCAAATACAAATGACTCCTCATTTATAGAAACCACGAAAAACATTTTTACCTCGACACTTTTTTCTTCTTCTTTCAATATTTCTTCAAACCTCAAAGCTTTCTCTTCTGAACTGAGTGACTCCTCAATCACAAGCTTCAGTTTTTCAGAAAGACTTGCATTTTTTTCATTAAGAAGTTGTAATCTAAACAAAATGACATAAGTTAAATGTAGGTGGCCTAGACAATGCTGCCAAAAGGAAGCAGCAAATCTGACTGAGCAGTTGCCTCAGTCTGAACTTCAACCTATGATTAGCAAGGCCCTGATTTTTTTTTTCACATCCTTTGAAAACAAGGATTACCGGGAGTATTTTGCCTAAATTACCCAGTGCCAAAAACTATGCAGGACATGAAGTAACCAGAAAGTTAGAGGCTTCAGCCATCGACATTATTTAAGGTTCTTTGCTATCTCAAGGATTTGACTGTATTACTTACTAATCCTTACAAATGATATCTTTAGAGGTCTGTTTCTTACCTGGCTTTTTTCCCCTGAATTTCTTTCTTCAGATTGGTTACTTGTGTTCTCAAAGACTCTAGATCAGAAGCAGTTCTGTTCACAATGGATTTCAAAGTCTGCAGCTAATAAATTACAAAATCAAGCAACTGAGCTCTTATTTACTATGGTACATGTCAAGATATTTAAAATTATATTTTCCTACTTATTGGAAAGTATTCCATTACTTTTAAACAGTAATCTTCAAATGAGGAGTGCTGCAAATTCTGAAACACTATAAATTGGCCCAGCTAGTAAATTCAATAGACTAATTTACATAGTATGAGTACTAGGAGAAAATAATAATTAAGAACATAGAATGAATTACGGAGGTGCTGTGGGCTGCAATTCTTGTCCAACAGCATCTGTATGAGTGGAACTGTGGTTTTATAGTGCACAGCTGACTTTGCTGAGGTTCTCTGTGAACATGGATAATGTTATATATCTAATAAACATTTCTATGTCAAACTTTGCTCCATACATAAAATTATTTGGATTAAGAGAAGAGATCACTGTGACAAAAAACCACAGATATTTAATTTGGTGAAATACACATGACAGCATATACTCATTACACAGGACAGGAATACTTTACAATCAGTAGCTCTTTCATCTTCACAGTATCACTTAACAGCATAAGTGTAATTGTCTTCACTTTCACAGATGAAGAAAGCTGATCAAGGGCATGTATAGCAGGTTTCTTAGAGGTCACAAACTGTTGGCTGAACTGTCTCCTTCTTCCCTTGTTTCTCACGTGTATGCCACAAATGTTCTAATAAGGGGAGACTGTTCCATTATCCCATCACGGAGTATTAATTGTGGAAAGACTTCAAGTGAGAATCTCACAGCTTGAGATGAAAACCGACCAATTCTACAAACCCTTAAGCTTGCATGAATTATAGGGTAACCTAATAGCCTACACCTTGTTTGAGCTACCTACAGTTTAATTAGGAGATCAGTCTATGAACCACCTGCTACAGAAAAGCTATTCAAAGTTAAGGCAACAGCAGATGCAGGGTTTCTCAAAAATCACCAAGCTTGCTGAGTAGCCCAGTGTTACCATTTCCTTGTTAAGAAAAAAACTTACTCAGGTAATACAAGGGTATCTCTTCTCAGCAGAGCCATGAAATTTGAATTCCTTCTTAGAAATACTTCTACAGGCATTTAAGTAATTAAGCAGTGCAGCTCATTCCCAGATTTAAGTGCAGAGTAAGTATGGACAGCATCAAGCATGGCTTGTTCACAGGGCAGCCCTGTCCTACTGCCTCTTAATTAGAAAGACATGTGAAAGCACTAGGTGTTTTCCCCAGCAATTGTAACCTGACTACAAAGCCCACCAACAGGCACTTCTGAGAGCACAGGACAGGAATTGTTTGGAATCTGGAAGAGATTTCTCTCATTGTTATGCAATACAGCAGTCCCTATATGTGAAAGAAAGAAGCCTCCTGAGGCACCTAACAGTGTTAGACTGTTTGTGAGAAAATTCATCCATTTTACACCTACACAACAGAGAACACATTCTAATCTTTTCACCACTCTGACTTCGATTAAATCGAGGGTTCAGATCCCAATAAACAGGAGTAGGCTGAGAAAAGCAACATTTTGTTGAATTATTAAGAGTCTAGTATAAAACCAGAGAAAAGGAAATGCTATTCCTGTATTTCCTCCATCTGGTCCTCAGTTATGGTTTCAGTCTGTTGTCTTGAACTCTTTGGTCACCCTTACCTCATCCTGCAGCTGAGTCCTGCGAGTATCCTGAGTCTGGTACTCCTTTCGGAGGTTGTTTGCTTCCCGCTCAGCAGAAGAGATTTTCTTTTCATATTCCATATTATTAACAGTTTCATTTACCAAAAAGGAAGTCTTCTCTCTCAGCAACAGTTCTTTGTTTCGGATCTCCTGTTTTATCTCTGCAATTAGCTATCAGGATAAAAACATTTTAGATTTGCTTGTATTAGTTGTGTTAGATTAATAAAGGGTACAACCAGAAGATCAATTCCTATTATGATTCCTATTTGCCTGAGACAGCCCAGTTATCATTCTTAAAATTACTTTATTCCATGGATGCATCACACCAAACACTACAATTGTTTTGGACTGGAAATTCCAAAAATATTCCAATAATTTAAAAACAAAAAGATACTGTAAACTCTTATGAAAATAAAATAATTCTTGATTGATTGAATTGGGGAAAAAAAAGCTAAGCAAAACTTCAGGTAGACTTGAAACAGATGAAATTAAACAGGAAAATTACCAGCATTAGTGATGCTTACTCTACCTGACAGATTTATAGCTACTCAGTGAAAATTGTGCATTTTGAAAGGTTAAGTGAAACATTAGCTACTCAGAAAATTATACTGTAGTTTTGATGTTATAAAAAACCCAACAAAAAACCCCACACCAAACCCCAAGCCCAGATAAGGATCAGTTAGAGCAGTTTTACCAAAGCACAGTGATCAATCTCCTGATCTCTTTTTTGCATCTGTTGAATTGCATTCTCCCACTGTCTGATGACTTCTTGCCTTTCTTGATGAACCCTGCGAAAATCTTCAGCTGCTCTGTCAAGCTCCATCTGTTTAAAAGAAAGCATCCCCAAGATTTCTGATGTTAAAAATGTCACATATAAACAAGAGATCTCAGAGAACCTTAAGCACAAACCTGAGCTGTCATGGTTTCTGTAAGCTCATTATCCAGAGCCCTGCGCTTCTGGTTTGCTTGCATGGTCAACTTTTCTATTTGAAGGGTTAATGCCTAAAATGAAAGGATATGAAAATATTTGGAAATTATGTATTTGAAAATAAATAGTTCACATTTTATAAATTCTTAAAGCCCTGCTACAATCAGGGGTTGCATTATTGAGGCATCAATTTTATTGTGTTTTAGAGAACAAAAAATTGACAGTGTAGCCTCCCAAATTTTCAGTCAATACAAGTGGCCATAAGAACCAGAGTGCAGCAAGGCCAAAGTAACCCTCCACTGTGTGTAAATGTGTGTGGTGTCCGTGGCACACAGCAGTGACACTGTTTGGATAAACTAAAGTTTCTGGGTTAAGTATTCAATGAGTCACAATCAAATTTCTCCTCACTCTAAAGGCTAAAAAGAATCATAACTGGGTTACTTATCTCTACGTTAATAATATACTCGGGAACTCACCCTTATAAACTCTGAACTTTTGACTGGAATTTCTCTTTATACAGATAAATATGTTTATGTCTTCCATTATTCCAGGTAGCTTTACTGAAGTAGCTGTACTTTGCTCTCAGCAATATTAACGACTTCAGTTCTAAAGGGAAATCCTACATTATTCATCCATACTTGGTGTGAATTTTTGAACAAACTCCTCTTAATTCAGTGGCACTGTTTTCTAGACTTTATTATCTATTTGTGCACCCTCTCAAAAAATTTAAACTTAAATTTTACCCAGATGAACAAGCAAATTGATGCCTTCAATTATGCTTCTCGTTGTTGTGAAACCTGTTCTCTCTGAACATCAAAATGAGCCTCATATGGAATTGCACCGTTGTGCTAAATGGAAACCAGTTTCAAAGCAGTGCTGTACACAATCTTGTCTTCATTTTATCTGACTTGATAACGTGACATGGTCTTCAAGTGATAAAAAGGTTCTCCATTTAGTTTCTGAAAATTGCTGTTTTTTCTACTTACTCCTAGTTTCCCTTCATCTTGCTGTGCATACTTCTGGATTGCAACAGCATCGTTATCTGTACGATTTAATTCCTTTATCCAGCTCTCCAGAAGTTCCTCATCACAGTTCATCTGTTGTTTTAAGTTTTCCAGCTTCTTCGTGCTTTTATTTATAGTGTTCTAATAAAATAAGAGAAAATTAAAGGTTCAATATCAAACGTCTAATATTCATTGAATAGTAATTGAAGCAACCTGTTCAAGCTACTGTAACAAGTCTACCCACATCTTGTCCACAGAATTGAGAGTTTTCTTTTTTTATTAATTGTGTGTTATACTTGAGGAATGCTATTGGACATCCTAGTCTTAAAGAAGAAACAAGACAGTAGGTTGCCACAAATTTAAAATGCAAATAATTTTAAACAGAAAAGTCAACCTCTGGCAAGATATACCCATATGCAGGGTATTTGTTCCACATAATAAACTGATCTGAGGCATCAAAAGGTAAGGTTTCTCTCTAACTCATTGAGGCCCAGTTGTTAGACCCTTATCCTACAGATCAATTTTCACATGTGACCTCTTCACGTGACTGCGAAGAGACTTCCTGACACAAAAATGAGAGAATCTAGATCCAGATGAATAGTGTGAATATCTTCATCGTGCTACCCGTTCTGAGAGACTGGAGATTACAAACAGCCCTAATCAGAAGAAAAAGAGCAAATTAAAAGAAAAAAAAAAAGAATAGAAAGAAAAAGAGACCGTTCCAAACCCAGAAAACCACCTGTAACTGGGTAGCATTAGATTACTTTGTAACTTAAACCAAATTTTTGATATTGAAATCATGACCTGAGTTTATTTTATGTAGAGAAGAAGATGTGCCACTGACAATTTAATTTTTAAACCATTAAGAAAATACATGTGAGAATTAGAAACACGATGATATGGATGTGTGGCTGTGTATCTGGCATTAAGAACAGAACTCTTTCAATATCTAACTAATATTTGCTAAGTCTTGATCAGTCTATGCAAAGAGATCTTCAATGTCACTCACCTACACAGGGAAAAGCCCATGCAGATCATCTACTACAGTTTATAAGCTTTAATTTTAATTAGCTATTCTTGACTTATACTACTGTTGCTGTATGTGCAAGTGAGGACAAGCCATAAAATTCTGCAGTATAGGTGTTCTCTCCCAAAAATTTCAAACCTTACTTCTTGAATGTTCTTCTTTTGTCTCAAGGAAGCTATCTCATCTTTCAGTCGTTTAATGTCGTTTTTGAGACGTCCATATTCTCTCTCAGCAAGGGCTTTAAAGTGATGTTCAGTTTCAATTTCATTCTCTTTGGCTTTGTAAAGAGACTGCAGAATAATAAAGTTCAGTATTTTACAATAAACAGAAGGCATACATCAACAAACCTTTTTTTTTAACATACAATCAAATCCCAAGTCAGACATGGTGTGCTGTCACCATGTAAATGAAGGAATTTTCAGAGAAAATTTATTGGTTTGATTTTAGTATCTTGAATACAGGTATTCTTAGGTATACATATATACACTTTGTATCAAGTGTCCACAGATCAACCTTTTACAGCCCTAAAAACTGAATTCTAAGATTTTTCACCCAAGATTCAGAATCTTAAATTTCCAACATCAAAATCTTAGTCTCTTGATCACCACTGACTTTACATCAGATTCAGGAGGCACAGCCACGAAATATTTTACTGTTCTGTGCTGAGACAGACCTCCCCTGCTGGCCTATAGCAGTGTTGTCTAATCTTTCTTTCTTTTAATTCAAATTAAAACTTGAATCTAGCACCAAAAAAAATTAAGAAGTTGTTCAGCAGCAAGGAGTTTCTTAAGACTTTCACCCAGGATATTTTATCTGAAAGGTGTAAATCTTTGTCTCAAGACTCTTGAGAAATTTAAACCAGCCCTTTTGGCCAGTTAATTCAGAGTGTAAGTAAAGACTTACATCTGGACCATCTCACTTCATTTTTCATGTCTGTGAATTAAGTCTTCACCAGCATTTCACAACTAATTCTTCACCATTATAAAGATTATAAATGTATTTTTCTCTTACACTGTTGTTTTCCTTGATCAATTTTTTTTGTTATTAATATCTACAAAAGTCTCCATTGATCAAGAATTCTAAAATGCAGCCTTCCTGGCTTTCTTCTAGGTAGAGTCATTTGAACTTGAGTGGGCTTCTTAAGGACCATCAAATAATATCACTGAGGTGCATAGTTTAACTTTTGTTTCTTGTGGAAATCCTGGAATAAAGGTGTAATAAATCTCTAACAAAGCTGGCAAAATAGATAGGGATACCAGCGACAGAGAGATACTCAGGTTACAGGTCTGTTTGACAAAACAGATCTGCTGGAGGTGGCGATTTACCTGAGAGAAGCTTATCTCTTGCCTCACGTTCTTCAAATGAGACGTCATTGCTTCTATGCGCTCCTCAACGTTGGTCAAGTCATTTTGCAGGTTCTCTTTTTCCTTTAGCATCTTCTGGAGCTGTTTAAGAGTTAGAATCGTCAAGTTACTGTTTGCGGTTGAGTGCTTATGACCTGCAACTACCTAATTTGCAATTATTAATGAAAAAATAATGTAAGAAGTAGCTACTACGTTCCTCCAAAGCGGTGAAATGAGGGATTTCAGGAGAAAACCCGGAGCTTTGCTAAGGGAACGCACAACTCGCACTGCTGCTCCCGAGGGGCTCGGGGGATGCGGGTGCGCGGGTCCCATGCTCGGAGGCGGGGATCTCTCTCCCGATTCCCCGGGCAGCTCCGCGGAACTCGTGCGGTTTCCATCCATCCCTCCATCCCTCCATCCCTCCCTCCTCGGCCCCAGGGGAAGGGCGGTCTCCTTTCCCTGCCGGCCGCGGGCCCGCGCTCACTTCGTCCTCCAGCGCCTTGTTCTCGGCGTTGGCCACGGGGACGGCGAAGCCGGGCTCCCACTGCAGCTCGGCCAGCACCGAGGCGGCGGAGGGGCTGTACAGGCTCTCCATGGCCGCGGAGGGGCCGCGCAGAGCCGGGGCTGCGGCGGGGCCGGGGCTGAGGCGGCTCCGGGCGCTCGGCAACGGCGGCAACAGCGGCAACGGCCGGGAGGGGCCTCG
>VZTA01028240.1:143271-199788 GCA_013398855.1 Mohoua ochrocephala | reverse complement strand
GGGCCGGGGGCTGCGGGCCTGGGGCGCGCCGGGCCCGCTGCTGGGTCCGGTGCTGGGTCCGGTGCTGGGTCCGGTGCTGGGTCCGGTGCTGGGTCCGGTGCTGGGTGGGCGCGGCTCTTTGCGGGTCACCGGGCTGGGCACGGGCTTGTGCCGTTCGTGGCCGTGCTGCAGAGGGAGGTGTCAGCCCCAGAGACGCTGGCAGCTCCTCAGAGCCCCCCCGGCCCCTCTGCCAGAGCCGGCCCGAGCCACGGCTGCACCGGGACTGGGGCCGGCAGAGGGGCGGCTCATCTGCCGCTGGGCAACACCACACAAATCTGGGGCTGACACCACCTGCCACCGGTGACACCGACTGACGGATGTCTGGGAGAGTACACTGCACATGTCCTGTTTCTGAACAGGCCTTTGGCATTATCTCCACAACTAACGGGTGGGTTTCCTGACCCACGTTGCGTTCAGGTGGCCATAAACACTAATGCAGTGTCCTTGTGAACTTGCCTGTCACCTTCTGAAACCATTTGCACTTCTGGGTTGCAAATTCCCCGTGCCGCTGAGTTCCACCATTCGCAGACCAAGACAGACACAACACTCTCGGCAAGAATCGTAGAATCATAGAATGGTTTTGGTTGGGAGGGACATTAAAGATCATCTGGTTCCAACCCCTGCCATGGGCAGAGACACCTTCCACTAGACCAGGTCGCTCAGAGCCCCGTCCAACCTGGCCTTGAACTCTTCCAGGTATGGGGCATCCACAGCTGCTCTGGGCAGCCTGTACCAGTGTCTCACTACCCTCACAGAAAAGAACTTCCTCCTAATAACTAATCTAAACCTACTCCCTTTTAGTTTGGATCCATTCCTCCTTGTCCTGTCACTACATGCTCTTGTAAAAAGTCCCTAAAAAAAAGGAAGGGTGGCCTTGATGCAGAAACCTTCTGTTGGTGACAATTGTCTGGCTAAAGCATCTGAAAAGACATTAAAGGAATTAATCAAAGCATGATTCGAAGGCGCCTGAGCCAAACAGCAATGAGCACTGCCAAATGTCTGGGAGGTGGCTTGAGGGAGCAAGGAGTTTGCAGTGAGATTTGTTACAAACATGGGCCCATGGCAGGCTGGCAACACGGACCACAGCAGAAGACATTGGTCTTGCTACCTATCTATAAATGTATTATGGGATATTTTCAGAGAAGAAAAGTTTGCAGAAGGACAGTGAAAGTCAGGCCTGATGAGGACCCACCAAAAGGGAGACTTGCAGTGTTTTGCAGATTATTGCTGGTCATTTCACTGATCATCCCCTGAGAACAGTCCTGCATTATTCTTAAAGTATTGAAAGAAAAAAGAACAACAATGTTTGGGGGCAACAGTTTCTTAAAAATAAAGGAATGGTACAGGGTTCAGTGCCTCAAGGTACCTGTGAAAAAAATATAGATGTCACGAGGAAGATCTTCTTTGCCTCTTGTCTTACCTGGCACGGTTGGCTGCGGATGCTTCTAATAAATGCTTAATAATATTTTTGAAGAATCAAGGAAAACATAGTGTCTTGAGACAGTAATTGGCAGCAAGCAGCCTCTTGCCACCTTCCTGTTTGCCCTCTGGGATGTATGAAGTTGTGATGGCCAGTGTCCTGTGCTTTGATCTTGCTGTACACTTCCCCAGTCTGCAGCTCAGTGATGATGTGTCTGATTGTGAGAATGATATGTTGAGTACAGTTAGTGTCTTCCAAAGGGACGTGGGATGATTGGACCGACATTACCAATGTGGACAGGACAAAGATACAGATGATCTGCAGGAAGATGAAAGATAGCTGAGATATTTGGCCATTAAGAAACTTCTATAGGCAGAAAATTCAGACTTAAGATAGATATATGTTCCAGATTCTAGCATACATGGAGGACACTTGTAGAAGATGGACACGTGTAGACAGGTGGCTTTTCAAAATGAAATCTTAGGGCCAGCAGCTCGCAGCACTGTGTCAGAAATGGGGGTGAGCACAAAGGGATCAGTGCAGAGGTGATGCAGGGGTGTGATGACAAGGAGGGAGCCTCAGCTTCTTGGACAGTGTCGGGTGGGCACGTGGCCTATGAAGGACTGAGCCTTTTGACCCCCTCAATGGTCCCGTGCCAAGAGCCACCTATTGCAGAGTGCAGTGAGGTGACCTGGCTCAATGGGAAGGTGGAATTCCAAAGACACTACAAGCTACTAGAAAGACAGCACAGACTACAATGGCACGTCTTTGTGTACATATTAAGGGCCCCTTCCTTTCCTACCCAAAATAAGAACCACCTTTTACTCACTGTACGTGAAGAATAAATGCAACTTGCCTTGCAGGGGTTGTAAATTGACGCCTGTAATTCATTGTGGCATTGCAGTGATGAACACCTGACAATCTTGTATTATCCAAGCAGAGCTTGTGTGTGAAAGAAGATGAGATCATATAGTGCCTCAGAAGAATAAAGCAAATTATTGGAAAACTGTTATTAGGTGTTAACAGGACTGAGCAATCAGTCCTGTTCACTAAGCAAGGCTTCCAGTGAAAAAATGGTAATTTATAAACATGTGCCTTAATGTGTGCATGAAAGAAATCAAATTAAGTCAATCTTAATGCAGTTAGTTAAATTACATACCAAACTTTTGAATTTTTGTCATCATAAGTGTACTGTTCACATATTTTTGAATCCAGGTTTATACGTAGTGTCTGAAAAGTGTAAAGTGTTATATGAATAAAGAGTGGAAATTCCACCCCCCTCACTTTCTCTTGCCTGACGCTGACTAAACAAATCTCCACGATAGGCTTTTGTTTGTATGGTTTCTTCCTTCTCCTGCCTGTGGAACATGTTCGGTAAATGCAGAACTGTGTGCCAGGCGTGCTGATCCACCAGATGGTGCTGCGTGTCTGTGGATTCAGGGGGGTTTGGTTGGTGGCTCTCTTTAAAACAGCACCAGTCAGTTATCGACTCTTCAGTTAAAAGGAATATAAAATTCCTGTTCTAATATATACATACACACACACGGAAGGTTGTTTTGTTTTGTTTTGTTTTTTTTTAATTTTATCTCTTATTTTTAAAGGTGTCAGAGGAACAAGAGTACTTGTAACATGATAAACTGTTTTCCTGGTAACATTCCTTTTGGGTTGAATTTTCACTTATGTAGACCACTGTGCCCATTTGTTCAAAAGACTGAAATGCAAAACCACTATTTCTGGCCCTTAAAAGACTTAAAGTTCCTCATGTACCTGTTAAAAACCATCATTTTTGTTTGTTTATGCCCAATCTCCTTAAACTGTTATCTGTGTAAAAATAAAGACTGCAATTATGGATTTCTTTCTAATGCATGATACTTTTGCTATATAAAATATGGGAAAACATTTTTTCCTGACTGTACATCTAAGCCATCCTCTGAAAAAAGACTCATTTAAGGGATTATTGGATTATTTAACCCAGTGTAGCCAGTTGGTGTCAGTTAATCATTGTTTATAATCAATTTCCCATGTGAACCCGCAAGTGGCAGGGTGTTTGATAATGGGATGTAATGGCCCACACTGTATCTTCTCTTTCAGATGGATGCACTAAGGCTGCTGGCACAATGGAAGAAGCAAAAATAGGAAGAGAGATTGAGGAGACCACACAAGTGAGTGTGAGATCAGGACACGTAGGAAGTCTGAAGGATGGAGGATCTGGCATGATAATGAGTGAAGTATTGACTAAAAACCCAGTGCCTTTATTGAAAGCTGGATCTCTTGACTTGGGTAGGAGAAGCACAATTGCATAAAAAGGAGAATTGCTTGTAATTTAGGTCTGATGTCTTATCAGTTACGTTTACTCTATTGATAACCAGTTAATGAGATAAATTAACAGCACTTTAATACATTGGTCTTGGGGGAAAAAAAAAAAAGACAAATATGAGCCAAAATCAAATACTTTTGAAGTTTGAGGAAGTTTAAATTTGTTCTCTTCATCCTGTTCTATACTTTCTGCGTGGTTGTGCTGGCAAAGGCTGCAATAGTGCTGGTACAGTGCAGTGGGTTTTGGGTGCTGGAGATGGGTGCAGAGGACAAAACCCCCCATCCTTTTGCTGCAATATTCATTTGAAAAGTTACTAGAAGACAATATGTGCCACAGGGTAATTTATTTTAGGTGTAGGACCTGAGTTTGCAGCGAGCACTGGGAGGGCAGCTGTGAGAGCAGTGCCTTTGGTGCGGGCAGGAGCGATTTGTGGAGGGGCAGAGCAGCCCCTCCGTGCCCCGCCCGGCAAAGGCGCTGCCCGGCGGGGCGGGGTGTGCCTTCTCCAAACACTGCTCAGAAAATGTTCATGTAAAACCATTACCAGGTTTTATTTAATAACCTCCTAACCCTCTCTCTCTCTCCTCCTCCTCCCCTCTGTTCCTCTAATGCCTTTTACAGCTCTTGCTGCACAGCGTGAAGCCTCAGAGCTGTATTCATCAATGACTCACACCCTTGCTTAGGGGCCAATTTTCATGGAAGCTATACAGGAAAATTTTGAAACGCACCTATCTCATGCAGGGCACAAGATGATTTCTCTATTCATTACTATTCCAAAAGGACTTGTTGTCCTTTGGAAATGTTCACATATTACTTACATTTGTGTGTGCATGCATACATGTGCAGAGCTAACTTGCCTTTAGATTTGAGTGGTCTAAAAATAAAAATGTATTGTTATTATCATTGACACTAGTCAGCTGAAGGGTAACTAAGGTCCTGCTTACACTGAGCAAAAGCAGACAAATGCAGAGGAAAATGCAGCATTGTGTGTTAGGTGAGCAAATTCTACAGACTCAAGAACAAAACTTGTTAAAAATCACCCTTTTGTTTGATGCTATGAGTAGCAGCTTTCTGAGGAATTTGGGAGTAAAGCCAAGGACTTACTCTGAGAAACAAAACTGCAGTTTTGCCTCTGAAAGCTTTTCGTGTAGGTCAAGGTTATAGTACCTTTCTAAAGCCCTCCAAGAAAACATGTTCCTTTCCCTTATGACACCACGAGTGAACTCAAGTTTTTAACTTTGAAGGGAAAGAGAGGTAAAATAACAGAAATTATTGTCCGAAATGACCTTTCAGTTTAAAACCCATCTGACAGGAGGGGAATCGTTACTGCAAAATTGCCAGTCATAGACTAACTGCATTCTCAGGGGTTGCTAATTATATCCAAAACACTGCTTAGCATAAAGCAGTTTATTTACGCATGTACAAAGTAGCTTACATCCCTAAGGGATTAAACTAATTTCAATATTTTACTGTAAGTTGTTGTAAAAATTGTGTCAGGCAATGATGAATCAGAAGTGGTAGGAAAAACAGGGCAAAAATATACTTTTGCTTTTCATAATTTTTCCAACAGGCATTTCAAATTGTAATTCTAAAATAGCTTTTTCCTTCACTTTGTCTCTTAAACAGAATGGGAAATCTCTTTCTGCAGATCAGGCCCATCCACTGACATTAATTTCTACCTTCTGTCTGTACAGGTGGGTTCCTCAAGAATGTGTTGAAGATCAGATTTGGTTTTTCCTTATTCGTTGATGTTGTTTTGCTGAACAAATTTTGCTAACAAAACTTTTTGCTTGACAGATGAGCTTTGTCCTTGGCCTAACAAGAGGGCATTGTCTTACAGGAATGCACAGAATTACCAAGCTCCACATGTATGTTACATGGATCAGAAAAATTCATGGCCCTGTCAGAGCCAAAAAATAGCAGTGAGTCCTGTGAAGGCAGTAGTGTGATCCTTGTTTTAGAGATGACAAAACAGAGGCGTGAAGATGTTAAGTAAATTCCCTCACATTGCCCAGAATACCAAGTAGGAAATTAGAAATTTTTTACTTTGTGTTTTATTTGCAGGCACAGCTTTAGCAGCTCTGTAAAAGTAGTGGCTGTTTTGTTTACAATGGGCAGCCTGTATCCAGTTCTTCCTTCCCAAAGTCCATTTGTGCTGTAGAGAATATGTGGGGATTGTGAATGTACTCGTAAGTAGCATTCCACAGTTGAACTAATTGCCAGGCCAAGCGAGGGACCAGAGTAAATGGGTGAATAATTTGATCCAAGATGGATTTGTACTCTACCAACACAGCCTGAAATCTTCTAATGCTTTTGGATTTGACTGTGAGCTGTTCATTGTTGTTTGAGCCTGTTCTTTTCTATTACCATATTTTCTCTGGATATCATTTCTCTGTACCTTATCTTTGTATAAAAGGCCACATCTTTACCATATTTCCAGGGAGTAGTCAGTAGAGGCATACAAAATTTACTGCTGTAGACCAAAATATGACAGATAAAGGTAGTGCATTACAAAGTTCTTGCCCTCAATCATGCAGAAGGCTCTCTATGCTTCTGTGAGCAGTGGTACGAATGTGGCTGCACTGTAATGGGAGAAGGGTTAACAGCAAACCAAGACATTTTCTGCAGCAAAAAGAGATGGAATCTTCTCCAAGCAATTACCTTTTATGTAATAAACAATGTCAGTGGTCAATAGAGGGAGTTTTCTTACCCTAATCCCCTTCCATTTAGCTTAAAATAGAAGTGCTATTAGTTTGACTAGCAGGTTGGTGTATCATGCAGCCTGGTCATACCTGGTTGCATGTTAAATTTGACTGCTAGCAGAAAGGTTGCTCCAGTAGCTTTTGTCTATGCTTTCCTTGAATAAAAGACAGTAATGCATGCTAGAGCTGCAGTGGTGTTAGGTGCTTTTGTCAGATGTGTCTATTGATATGCTGCAGCCTTTTTGGAATACAGAGTGTGTTGCTTTTTATTACAGATTTTATTGGCATCGGGAAGTTGTGATTAGCTTCTCCTGTACTTTTAGCTTCTATTGGCTCTGAAAATCGAGCTCCAATTACCAATGGATACTTTCCAAAATAATTTCCTTCTGGTAAAGGATGCACATAACCTGTTACAATTAGATATCTGCTGGCAGTACACATAGCTTGTGCTTTGGCTAACCCCTAAAGGAGGGGAAGGTCTGGTAAAAGAGAAAAGCCAAAAACCATTATATGTGCTTAAGGTAGGGAGGAATTCAAAGATTTCAACAGCATATCTGTCCTTCTACATACGAGCTGTGACTTCCCATGGATGTGATGTTCCTCATGGATACTGTGAGATGTGACAGAAGGGTCACACAGCTGAGTATTCCATGGCTGAGCAGCCCTCAGCTCAGTTACAGGACACAGAAAAACAGAGCTTCATGGCAGCATGTTTTCTTTGTGTTACATACAAACAGCGCCTCTGTCTGCTGTCCTTTCTAGTGGAGTGCAGCTACCATGATCCCTTTCCTGACCATCAGTTTTCTTGTGTCTTCTTTTTTGCTTCAAAACCACGTTTATTTGAAGCAGAGTTGAAGTAAAATACCAAAAATGCATCACAAGATTAGAAATTAAGACAGTTAGTCCTACTTAATATTGTGAAAGGTTATATGCAAGAGCAGTGAAAACTGCAAATCCATCCTTTTTCTTTTCCTTTAATTTTTTAAAAATTTTGTTTTGGTTTTTGTTTTTATCACTTTCTTTATAGACAGCGTAATGGTAAAGCAAAGGCGGTGCCATGGAAGGCCAGAGGCCTTCCAGTTACAGAAGGGTGATCAAAGAGAAGAGCCTTAGCCTGACCTTAGCCACAGCCATTTCCAGCCCTCTGCTGAAATCTCAAGCAACTGCAATTTCTTCTGTTCCCTACTTGTCTTTGTGAATTCTCTGTGCTTGAATCCTGCTGCTTCTGGCTTATAAAATCCCGTGTCTGTAGTTAGTTTCTTCATTTTCGTTCTGTTTTTGGCACTACTGAAGGAATCAGAACACTTTTAATTGTTTATTCCTCAGCAATTCTGTGTTTTGTGGAAGGAAATTGGCCTTCCTCCTGCCAGCATCCATGGAGCCAGAGAACGCTCCAGAGTTGTCAAGGCAACAGCTTTCGCTGCAAAAGAGAAAGGGACAGGAACGTCCTCCAGAGAACCAAGGGCTTTTGTTGCAGGGCACAGGAACATGTGCGTGGTCCCTTTGCTGCAAACACCTTTTGAGGGTGGGTCAGGGAAAGGAGAAGTTGCTCACAGTGCAGCATAATGAGGTGGAGCTCCTGGGAACAGCATCCTGATGTACGCTCAGGTCTAGAATCACAGGCCCAAACTGGGCTTCTCTTCAGTGTGTTTGTTCTCTTGTGCAAGGCCACATTGAAGTACTGGCATAAATCAAGTGGGTTTTGGCTTTTGGAAGGGAAAGGGAGCTTGGTTCTCTTTACTATCTAGAACTTTCAGCAAGCAAAGCATTCTATTTATAAATTTTATCGCTGTTCAGTGCTCCAGAAGGATGTCTATTCATCTAACTACCAACTGGATTCCTGTGGTGATCTTGCTCGCCTCTTCTGGGAGATTTGCTTCTCATGCTGGACAAACAATGAACAAGTTCCTTAGCTAGAATAAGGCACAGGGCTCACCCGAACCAACAGACCTATGCTACAATTTACCTGGTGCAGACCGTGGGCTGCATGAATTCAACACAGAAAATGCCATTGCAAGAGTGCTAGAAATGCATATAACCTAGCAAAAGTTCCTTCGTTCTGTCCCAAGGACAGGATCCAGAGATTCTGTCTGCATTGTAACATTTCTGGTATTTCTTCTTCAACAGCCAACAGTTAGAAAACCTTACACCTCTGTATTATAGTCGGGATGCTCAACGCATATTTCTATGGTGGCCTGAAAAATTGCACATTTCCCATTGGACACACAATGAGGCTGTCAAGGGTTTAACAAAGTATTTTGTATGGGGAGATGAGATGGCCCCAAGACTTGTTGCTGTGCTTAGCATTCGGCACGCAGTGTCACCCTCTTCATGCAGTAGTTACTTGATATGTCTGAAGTGCATATTTGCTGTCATGTTACTGCTCTGTGCATAGTAAAATGCTATATAGGACATAGCATAATCTTGTTTGATATTATGATCCTGTAATTTTCTTTAAAAAGATTAATCTTGTAAATACTGTAAAGTTATATTAGTAGTTGCAGTAAGCTGTTTAAGATTTATGCAGCAGCATTATTTATATTTATAGCCAGTGACCTTGATACCTTCTACTTAGAGTTGAGATATTTTTATGTTACTTTGTTTCTTTATTTTTCTTGGCCTTGGTAAAAAAAAAAAAAAAAAAAAAGCCCCCCAAACAAATGAACCAAAAACCTGTTAGATTTTTTGATTTTCAAAAAACTTTTACAAACTGTGATACACAGAGATTTTTTGGAGATTATTTTAACACTTACTGCCATTGCATGTAGTCATTTAAGTCATTAGGGCGTGAGTGAGGTACACCTAGAGAGACAGGACATTATCTGTGTATTAGCCTCTTTGAAGTGCATTTTATTGTTGTATCAGTCATTGCAGAATGAGGTTCTAAGTGCTGAGCCTAAGAGCACAGATGAAAATATATACAATCCCTTTAAAAGGTGGAATATTTGAATTTAGCTTGCAACATAGTTGCATGAAATTATCACTCCTGTCATGTCAGCTGAAATATCAGAAATCCTATTTCTAATCCCTTCCATGTAATGTGGCACAGGGACATAGATACATATCAGCACAAAGAGAGACAGCACAGCCTTTCCGACAGGCTCCGCAGGCCGCCTACAATTCAATCCCCCTCTCCAGCCTCTCCACCCACTGGTTGAGCCTCTTGTTGCCCTTCCAACACCTAATGCACTCCTGACACAATGGAGGGAGGGCAGGAGCAGTGTGGTGAAAAATCAGACACTGAAGACAAAAACTTGACAGACTGTCTTCCTCCCAGTGCCACAATATGAACTGGCCAAGTGAAAAGCCATGGCCATTATCCCGTCTCACTGAATGACTTAAATGACTTACAGCCACATGCAGAGAAACTTCTTTGGACTATTTCTATGGGGGTTTTAAATTTAATTTGCATGATGAGATGCACAAGGTAGGTTTTTGCAGTTGGAGCAGCTTCACTTTTCCCTGACTCCCGTGTAAAGCAAGGATAATTTTACTGAAGTCACTAGAGTAACTTCATTATCAAATGGATGTTGGGAGAGCACTTTCACAGTCCTTAGGCAACTTTCCAGTCGTTGCTCCTCTATGCTCACGATAAGCTCCTATTTACATCTTCCCTGAGGCTGAGGTTTTTGGGCACACTGGGCACTCATCCAGCACTGCATATCTCAGGAAAGATGGCTCCTTATGGATTGTCCAGTGTTGTACAGGACACAACCTGAGTCAAGAACCAGGAGTCTCATGTGCCCAAACAACTTCTGTATTGACGACAATCTGGAAAATGTAGGTGTTCTAATAAGCACGGTGTTGTATTTACAACTGTACAAATGCTGCCTCAGATTCACTTGAACATTTTCTCTTTGACATTCCAAGCTAGTACCTATATCCTGGGATGCCGGCCATGCCTCTCTTTCTTTGCTTTGTCACAAATCTCAACTTGAGATACTTTTCTCTCTGAAGGTTTCACTAAAATGGATAAACTCCAGTGAAAAGTTTCAATTCAGAGAACTGATTCCTTGGAGAATTCCCAACAAGTTCTTTACAAAAGCTCTGATAAAAGCAACTCCTCTCTGCCTCCCTGTCCAGTGACTCCTGCTAATTCAAAAGCATATCCATGGGCTTGAGAAGAGCAGCTGTGTGAGCAGAAGCAGCCAGAGACTAAGCAGAGAGGAGAGGGACCAAGAGCTGTGTATTTCTGTAATTGTTGTATCACATGGGAATTTGAGGCACCAAGCCTGGCTATTCCCTGTTGTGTGCTACAGCTTCTGGAGCCTAACCTGACCAGTAAATCCTTTAATTACTTACAACCGGGCCATACTTTTGTACATGTACAAAAGCCAGGAGGAGGCTGCTTGGACCCACTCACCAGTTGCTGTCCCTGTGTACAGCTGTTAGAAAGCACGCATGGAGCAGCCATGAGCCTGCTCATGTGTGTGCTTCCTGGACTCTTCCATCTCCCAACCACACATCTGGAGTACCCATGGACAACGTGTCTTCCAGCATGGTGGGGCACGGCTCGTCCTCGAGCATAAGGCTTTCTCTGAGAGCGCCTCAAGCCATGCTCATATGAGCAGCGTGTCTGCTCTGAAAGCACACTGCAATATGACTTGAGAGGCAGCAGAAGATGCTGCTTGTCTTGTATTTATTCCTAAAGTAGATAAGATATTGTAAATAACAGCAAGCCAAAAAAAAAATCCAGATTGTTACAAGTGCAGCATACCAGAAACTGCTTTCTTCCCTTTGCAGAGGAAATGTATTTAGCAATCTCTTCCCATTTATTATTTCTGATGGAAGCAAAATCTTACCACATAATCAGCCAATATTTCATACACCCAAATCCACGTTCATCCTTCCAGCAGCATCCTCCATCTTTTCTCCCTTCCTTGTCTTTTTTTTTTTGGAATTTGTGGTTAGGCAGCATTTATAGTAAAATAATATTTTTATGTGTTATTACTTGCAGAAAATCAAATAATAATGTGTGCTCTTTTTCACTTTTTTCCACCTTTGTTCTGATGTGCTAAAATCATGTTTTTTGGCAGTTGAGCACTCTGTTGATGAAGCCTGAAGTACATGACAAATATGAGCGAAATTCATTATCGAGCGAAGAGTGTAGTGAACTTTGCAAATCATCACCAAGTAATCTTGCTTTTCTCTCTGGTCTTACTCTAAATGTGATTTGCACTTTTATGGGAAGAGGACTTTGTGCTGGTTTTGACGTTACATACAAAGAGTCTTGCTTTGTAAAATTCCCATTATGGCTGTTTACTTTTAGCAGCAGCGCTATTGATTCAAGCTGTACTGATTGGAAAGCAGAAGTCTTTAACGCTAAGCCCCTTCGAAGTTTTTCATACATTTGTGGCATTTTTCCAGCGTTGCTCACAAAACAGCACAGAGATGCTGGAAGGAAATGCTCCAGCTGCAGGGATAAGTGGAGCCAAAAAGTAACATCCAAACAGAAATTATCCAGTTCGTGATTTCACTTTGATCACCAGATGTTTGTCGTGTGACTTCAGTGTTAGAGAACTCAAGAGAGGAGGATGTGATGGTGTGGTACTTAGCTTAAATCTAACACCAGGGCTCATAGCTCAGCAATAGGTATACACAAACAGTTATTGGCTTTTTCCATTTCTGGAGAAATTCCTTGCTTTATCATGATATTGATTATGGCAAACTATGGCCTCATGCCAAGTTTTGCTTTGGTTTCACAATTTTTTAAACTCTGAACGACTATGGAAATGGAGCAAGATACACTCCAGATTAATTGTATTGCTTACTCTGGTTTGGTTGGTAATTTGTCTCTATGAAGACCTGGGTTAGTGATGTTAGCAAATCATAAAGAGCATTATTCTCCACCCCTAAGGGTTTCAGATTGAGATTTGTATCATTTTTCTTGTTTTAGCCCTGAGAGTCATTTGATTTAATTGCCTCCAATATAATGTACTTAAGGGAATTTTTTTCAGCTTCTCTTAGTTAAGAATTAGTTGAGGCATTTCAAAATGCACAGAATTGAAAGGACAATTTAGAATTTTCAAGCTGTAACCCTTTATCATCTTTGTCAACCATCTCATAAAGTGCAAAACTCCATCTAAAATCGTCTTACGATTTTTGCTCTTATTAACCTCACAGGATGGCTGATGCAAACTTTGGCTGCTTCAGAGGTTAAAAAGTCTCTTGAAATGTCCACTCTAAACTTATCCAGAGTCTGTTTACAGCCACTTATTCTCATAATTGAAAAATTATGCCCTAGAATTTCTAAGTGAATTTGGATAAATGACTTAATGTCTATGTTTGACTTATCCCCAAGCAGGAGTTTTTTTCCCCTCCATCCTCTCCCACCCAGCCACACATTTTTGTCTCTTGCTGCCTCAGGTATTTGGCAGTTCCTTTACCGATCTGTGTCAGTACCTTGCTGTGCTTGGTTTTGAAGGGATATTTTTATGCTGGAAGAGTGAACTAGGACAGCTCAGCAAGTGGCCTGGGGAGCACATAGAGAGGCAGGGCCTGGCAGTTGCATTTCTGGTTTAGCTTGCTCTGGAACTACAGCCTCAATTCTAGATTGATAAAGGTATGATAATTCTTTCTTTCCCAACATTTTGAATGACAATTCTTCCTTTTCCAACATTTTTACCAAATGATCTGTTTAGATTTTAAGTTCTGCAGATCAAAGACTGTCTTTTAGTGACTTGCACAGTGACAACAGTGGATCCCCACATTTAGCTATCAAGACAGTGCAGATACAGGATCACCACAGAGCATTTGGATTGCTGACTTTCTACTCCCCTTTCTGTGTTGTGCTGCGAATGTATCCTGCTTTACTGAAGACAGATTATATTCCCTGCCATTTGCTCCCAGCTTATTATTTATCATTATATATGATAAAATGTGAATTTTTAATTAAGTCGACTTCATTTTTCCTTAGTGCAATGGCATAGATTTCATTAACCATACAAATTCCCACTTTTCTTTATTACATGAAAGTTTCTTACTTGTGAACTTCCTTGACCTACTTAGCAGTCCTAACAGCAAATAGCATTGATCCTCTTTATCTATTAACCTCTGAAATGTGTGATATCGACTTCCGACATAGGTTTTAATGCAAGATGAAATAATGCCACCCATTATTTTGGAATCTGGACAAAAAATATGTATTTTATAATAGGTGCTTTTATGTGAAACAAAGTGTTCTTAACATTTTTAACAATTTCTGAATGTACTGTCTCCACCCTTCACTATAGTATTTTGCATACGTTTGGGATTTCTGGGTCTGTTTCTCACAGCAGTGTTGAGAAAATTTCATGCTTTCACATTTTTCAGCTGTAATACTATTTACTTTGAAGAGAACTGAATATCCTCTAGTATTCTGCCAGGTCCCTCTCTAGACTTCCACACTGAGGTAGTTTTATTTGATCCTTTTATGTGAAAGATTAAATTTCCTTGTGTTGTATGGTGAGATACCAGTGCTTATTTTCAGGGAATTATCTCATGGAATGTTCTGTGTTCTAAATTATTTGCACCCAAATTCAAAATTCCAGGAGCCTTTGTTTCAGCAACAGAACATCTGATTTGCTCTTGTGGCTCCAGGGAAAGTCCATTCCCCAATATTTACATCTGTTCTCCATCTTTCATTAAGGAGTCAACCCCTTAATCCTTACTTAGAAAAAAATACAAATAATTAAGACTATTAATATTCCAAAGATAAATGGATAAACTTACATTGAGTCAATTGCTGGGATGGAATTGACTGAGAAATTTTGAATGTTCATTGGTTTTCAGGTATATGAGCTTAAACTGAACTTCAAGCATTTATTCCAAAACTCTATGCAATTTAGTAATTCCTGACTTTCTGAAACGTTCATTTAATTTACCATATGAATGCTATAGGTACTTCAGAGCCTGATCACACTTTCTGTGTTCAGGCAAATATCCACTGTCTCCGATGAGGAATTTTACACTGCAATTGGAGTTTTGACTGAGGAGAGGAAGCCGAATCAGTCCCACATGTTGTAGAGACTTAAAATCAGGAATTAATATGCAGCAGAGCTGTGACAGTGGCTTTAATTCTACTCACATTAATTTTCACTGTTATTATTAATTAAACCCTGAAAATCAGGGATTTAATGGAAACTCTGACAGACCTTTAATTATAGCATTTCAACAGACTTATAGTATAGGATGTCCTCTACTAGTGCACAGGACATTCTGTACTTGAGAGGGTATAAAAAGAAGTCATAGTTTTTGGTGTACTTTCGGTTCAGAACATTTTTTAATTCTTGATAGGCTTTTACTCAGTGTTGTCTGCTGCATCCGGGTAAGTTACACGGAGTGAATACTTCAGCTGTTGTGTTCAAGAACAGTTTGGAAACAGAATTTTTAAATTTTTTTAACACAATTGCTCATTATTGTTCCAAACCATCTGCCATTGTTTTAGGAGAATGGGTTTCTCACAAGCTATTTGTGTAGCAGAGTGCACTATGCTCAAAGATATGTCTACAAATTAAATTATTTAGATTGCAAATTTCTGACAGGAAGGATGACTTTTTTTTACCCTGTTTGTCTACCATCTACCACAGTGGGGTCCTGACCAGAATTCCTATGTGTACCCATAATATAAGCCATAAATTGCAGTCATTCTTCCCACGTGATTTGTACCACTGTGTCTCAAGCCTTTGCATTATGTGTGTTCCGTTCATCATGTGTTCACGATGAACTGCTTAGGCCTTGGCTGTGCAGGGTGAGAGTTCTATCAAAGTGATTTACAGATATGGAATTGTCAGGAGGGAGAGGAGGCTGCAGGGAATAGTCAGATATCGTGAGCAGCAGTGTTCTGTGATGTTTAGTACATCACATTTCAATTTGTCCAAGCATACAACCACATAATAAGCATTTTTGTGTGTGAAAATCAGTATTATACCCTACCGGCTAATTCTTACAATTTTACTACAAATTTTGCAACGTACACTTTCCAGTAAAGAATGTTCCTGGATTCACAGGGATCTATGATAATTGAAAATGTCGCTGAAGAGTGGAGAGAAATGAATGTAAAGCTCTAACCCTGGAAACTGTGAAGGAGGTACAGGCTAAAAATCTCAAAATCAGAGACAGATTTGATGTATTTGTAGCTATTTGCAATAATTATACTTAAAACAATCGATGGTTATGGAGAAGCTGAGTAATGAGGTTTTGAATATTTTTGATACTGGGAAAAACTGATGTTTGATCAGTTAGCCACCTGTTCTCTTGATTAGATAACAGAACTGTAAGAAACAAGTGAAAACATGTAGGTTCTAAAATTAATAGGGAAAGGAATTTGAGGAAGTTCCGTAATAGAAAGGATTTCATCTTTTCTTGACTAATGCTGAGATTTCTAAATTCATATGGTTTTTTTTATATGAACCACTTCTAGAAACATTTTAGGCAGCTAAAAAACTACTTTTTGCTACGAATCTAGTGCAAACTGTGTGTATTTGCACTGCATGTTCTATCCAAATGTACCTTGCACGAGGTATGTTCAACTTAGTTCACTTCTGTGCATCTACATAGGCAGGAATGTGACTCACTGAATAGAACCAATCTCTGCATTAGCAACCACTACTGAGAGGAAACAGCCCTAAGAACTAAAACCTTCCAGGTTACCTTAGGGGTGATAAACACATGAGTGGCTGTGATCAGAAGTTGCTCTCTGAGATCCCAGTGCCAAGCACTCTGCTTGGCTTTTCTCACATGATTACCCTGAGTGAGGCAAAAGTCGCTGATATGAATAAAGCTTAAATAGACACATGAAGGCAGACCTGTTCTCTTCTCCACAGTTAGGACTTCTGCTGGCCTTGCACAGAAGTGGCTTAAAACTCAGTTTAAGGTCTTGAATGCTAGCCCCGGGGCTCACATCAGCACAGGGAAAGATTGCCAGGTGCAGAAACCAAAGAGGGATCCCTATGCTCTGTGCCACCTGCCAGAGGGAGAGCCCAGTGCTGAGCACCTCCTGCTCACCCTGTGTTCACATGAGATGAGGAACCAGAATCCAAATTTACATAAACAAACCATTCAACTGATTCTTTTTTCTCTACTCAGTTTTGTAATGAACCCAGCAGAGTTTCAGAGCTCTGCAGTTTGTTTGCAATCTATGTCTATTTTTACCCCTACTGATGGTTTTTCATTCTCCTATCTATCCAGAGCCATTTTTTTTCATGAATGGACATTTGAAATACCTCACTGTGAAACCATTTGTTCTTAACTGACAGCCACATGCTCTCTCTGCTTCTATTACCCCACTCTGGCATTTATTCAGTCATCTTCTCAATCAGTTAAGAACCTCAACTCTCAGAAAACTAACCTTACCAAAAAACTGGATGGTTTTCTCCTGGTTTATTTCTGTGAACTGAAATATGGAGGTGGAGGAAGAGCAGGAGGGCTCCTCATGGTGGCGGGGAGCTGCTGGATTTGCAAGGCTGCAGTGTGAAACAACAGCCTGAGAGCTGACCAGCACTGCACGTCTCCAGTCCCTCCTGAGAAAGCAGTGTGAAATAAAGTAACACCTATGGACGATAACAAATAAATATGTATTTTATGTAAATTTAGGGAAAAACTCCTCCAAAATAATTGCTTTGAGTCATTAGGAAAGCTGCTTTAGTGTAAGAACTACAGAGACTACTTCTTAGCAGGACCAGCATTGACTGGCTGGGTTTAGCCAAGCGCTGGGGATGTCAGCTCAGGACCAAATTGTTGTTAGCATTAGGAAATTGCCTGCTGTGTGGATGGGCTTAATGCAGTATTATACGGTGTGGATGCAGATTTAATGGGCTTGAAAATAGAGAAATTGAGCCTGAAACCTGTAGGGCATGTCCTTGGCCCAAACTAACCCACACCACTTCTAAGCAGAGCCAGTCTAGCCAGAGAAGTGGAAGGTATTAATCCAGTGGCTGATTAGAATCGGCACCCCGTTACTTAAAAAGGAGCTGTGGCTGGGCAGGTGACCACAATGGCTTTTGGATTTTTTTTCTCTTTTTGTATTTGTATTTTTTCAAGGAGCAGAGCAGCCATCCATTTAAATGCACATGAAATACAAACCCATGGTGTTGAAATGACATTTAGAAATAGCGTAACAGCACAGACAATGTTAAAAGAATGCAATTTGAGAAGGTGTCCTTCCTCACGCGGTAATGGGATTGCCGCTGTTGCTCAGCACATCACAAGAAAGTTTTATCTTAAAAGAGCAAAATAATATCATTAACAGAAAATTAAACTTAAAGTCACCATGAACTATGGACTTAAAAGACCCTCAAGAAATGAAAACCAATTGTCTGTTGGAAAACCAGGAGGTCAAGTAGTCATTGACCAACCAAAAGCTGCACCGATTGCTGAAACGTACAGTACTTTCAAATCCAATTAACTGTTTCAAGCAGACAGTCCTCATTTTCTCTTTCATCAGGAAGGGAAATTTGCAATCATATATTCCAATGAAAGTTAAGTTGTTTTGATCTGATAATTGTCAGATGTATTTATCTTAATTTGTAAGTTTTTAATGCTAAAGCTCCAAGCTGTTCAGATATAACAGAAGTACTGGGAAATGAGGTACAAAATGCTGGAATTCAAATTAACCAATAAATATATTTTAATATATATCAGCAGGACTCTAGAGGATTCCATTAATGTTGAAAAATAGAAAGGATTTAGGTTAATTTGGTAAGAAGGCAGGTCAGAACGTTTACAACAGTGGCATAGAATTGTATAGAGATGCAAAATTTTTCAAGAGAGCAGAATTTTTTCAAAAACGCTGACTCTAGCTGTCACAGCCCTGCCTTGGTTAAATCCAGTGGAGAGATATGAGGACTTTCTAATTTGCTTTCCCTCTATTTTAATAATAGCTGTGCATAAGTAATTTATGAAAGGCCAACCAGGCAGTGGGCAACAGAAAATTAAACTCATTTTATCTGAAAGCAGGTGGATTTCTATATATCATTAGCATGCATAGAATTCTCACAATGTTATTTCTCATACTGATGGAATGTAACCAAATAATATATGAGTTTTTTGCTTATGCACGAGTGAAATTTTTAGATAAAAGTGCCAGCCCCAATGGCAATTTTCTGCAAAACGAAAACTAATTCTGCGAAGCTTCTTATTACTGGGAAGACTCATTTGGCTTGCATTAGAGACTGACATAAGTGACTTTAGGATTTTACTAACAGATTAGATGAGATGTGCTATATGCAGTAATATCATTAGAGAATGTAGCAGCAGAAGCAGAAGAGTTTGTGGCACTTAAGGACACCGGCACAAGTAAATTGTTTTCATTTATGACAAGCTTTTAAATGATTTTTTTCTCCTGATGAGAATATGTTTTAGTTTTAAGTTTCCCTCACCCTGCCCCAGGACTTAAAAAAAAAGCTTCTGCCTGAATTATTGCTCATATTATTTCACCCCCTGATACCAAATGTATTGTATATGCCTGCTTTATCACCTGTATCACCTTGGGAGGGGCTAGATTTTTATGAAGAAAACAATACTAAAACTAAATAAATGCATTGTCAGTGTTATTATAATCTAAATAAGGAGAGAGAAGCAAACCACAGATTTCTCTACTTGCTCTATTTTCACTATTCATTAACAGAAATATGTTTGGAATCTCTCCACATATCATCCAAAGTATTTTAAAAGAGCAACAGATGCGCTGCAATCATTTGAATTAACCAAATGCAGCTTTCCTTTTCTTACCTCATAAAAGTTTCTTAGGAGTTTGGTTGTTTTTAATTATGATACCAAAAGGTACATCCTGCATAAGACTTTTTCCACCCTTACATCTTGTTTAACAATAAATGGCATTTGCCAGGCAGTGTTTTTCTCTGAGGCAAGAAGGAGTAAAAGACCATGCTAATTCCTATCCTATATAATACCTTTTTTCATGACGAGGATGAAGGTGAAACTTTCCTTTTTTTTTTTTTTTTTTAATTAAAGAAGCAATAGTAGCAGCTACTGGGTGTTAGCAGTAACTACTCTTTAATGGTTGTATTGGCTTGTACTGCCAACTTTGTAGTTTGCAATATATTTTGTTCACATTTGAATTTCAAAAAAGAGGGAAGATATGACTGTGTTGTTGGAACCAATAGCACTGACCCAAGTCATATGACAGAGATAGTCCTTTGTAACTCTGGCCCGTGTGAGGTGACTGTGTCCAGCTGTTCTTAAGCTGTTTATTCAGTTTCTTCTATCAGCACTCACGTATGTCACACTTACATGACTTTTTTATATTACATGGCTATTTTACTGGTTTACTTTGATAGCAAAGTTCATATTGTCCTCCACAGTCAGTACTTTTACAGAGCTATCTTGACTACCAAAGGCCTAAGGAGCAGGAAAATAAAATCCTGAGGTAAACTGCATGGGTGTCAATGTAGAATGACACCTCAGTGAAGCCCACCTGGTCATACAGTGCTCTGCTAAAAAGCTGAGTTTGACCCAATGTAACCAGTGTTGAAACCAGACTCAATAGCAAAGAGAACCATAAGTTCTCTTCTCAGGGGAGATGCTGGTGTGGGCCATACTGAGGCAGATGCAAAATACTTCTGCTGGAGTCAATAGATTTCCTTGAGACATTGCTCAGCACAAACAGGGACAGAGCTTGGCTCTGCTGGGCCATGGACTCAGCCAGTGTATTAAATCATAAGGATTAGAGTTCCAGTGGTAGCATTAAAATGGATGCATTGCAAGGCTCTTTACACACTCTGGTTCGTACAGTCCCTCCCTGTTGCACTCGCCACTGTTAGCAAATGTGTAAAAGAGAGAGAAGAAATAACTGAAGAAATATAAGAAATCTGAAACTTCTGTAGTGAGGTGCATGGACACCTTGCCAGCATCTGCTGACATCTGGCTCCTGCTGGCCCAGGAGAGCTGAAATACAGGGACTGGAGTATGTCCTCATTCCAGACCAGCCCTTCCCCATTCTGTGCCACCTCTGTAACAAATAAACTGACCAGTGGTAATTTTTACGTGATGTTAACACCTAGTATAGAAACTTAGGATGAGACTGTCAGGAGGATCTAAGACCACTAAATCTGTTTCTTGCAGAAATTTCAAGATGTGTCACATAATTCTGATCATAAATATCTGAAATTCCATCTTAAAGCAAGTTAGGTTCTCTGCCCCCACATGCTCTACCGGAAAGCTGATCCAAAACATCCCTCCATGAAAACTTTTGACCAACCAAATATAACAGCAAGTTTGTTTTAGTGCCATTTCCTTCCTTTTTTAACTTTGCTCTGAGTCAAACTTTATAGAAGGTCTGCGCAGTAGACCTGGAGCTCTGCCCTGCTATTCCATAGACTGCTCAGATACTTCCTGAGTCTTCTGGCATTATCCAATTGTACATTCAAACAAATATCCCTTAGAAAAGCCAGTTCAACTCCTTCAGTGCTAGGAAATGCTTTTTCCTATATAATATTCCCATTTTCTAACAGCCTTCTGATACATAAAGAGGGCCTACAAGACCGTCAGAGAGGGAATTTTGGGCATGTAGTGATAGGACAAGGGGGACAGAGGCCAGATTTAGATTAGGTGTAAGGAAGAAATTCCTCCCTGTGAGGGTGTTGAGGCCCTGGCACGGTTGCCCAGAGAAGCTGTGGAGGCTCTATTCCTGGAAGTGTCCAAGGCCAGGTTGAAAGGAGCTCTGAGAATCCTGCTCTGGTGCAAGGTGTTCCTGCCCATGGCAGAGGGGTGGAATGAGGTGATCTTCAAAGTCCCTTCCAACCCAAACTGTGCTGTGATTCTGTGATTTACCTTTGATGCTTTACAGCTTTGTATAGTGAGGGCTTCAGCGCTTATGGTCTTAACTGTGAGACTTCTGTAGGGTAGTACAAAGTGTTTAAGTTGATTATAACAGCGATCAGAGCATCAGGAAAAGGCAGAAGTGAGAACAGAGTAAGTAGATAATATGCTGGAAGAACATCAGAATAATTTTTCACTGCAAATGGACTAAAAGAAGGTGTACATTTTTTCTCAGTTTCCATCTTTTTTTTTTATCGTCATATTTTATTCCCTACTCGGAAGAACAAAGTCAAAACAAGCACATGGATATGTCTATTTTCCCCCATTTTCATTTAAATATACAATATTTGAGGGCATTCAACTATCTGCTTTTTATTTGCAGCCAGCAATCAAAAAGTATTTTCACTGTATTATTAAAAACTGAAAAATAAATACTATATTTTTAATCTTAAGCGTTTTAAAAATGGAAGGAGATACCAGTGAGTGTCAGTAAGTCCGGCTCTAAGTTGCTTGTGTTGACATACTGCTGAAGGCTAAAAACAGCTTATACAGATTTTATTTGTTTATAGGGCAAATTATAAAATGTTCCACTGAAATAAGTAATGACAATTTTTGTCTACATAAATGTGCATGTAAATGTAATGATGTTTGTTGTCATTTCAACATGACTGCCATTATTGAAATAGAAGAGCCAGTACTAATTCTTGCTGTCATATTTCTTAAAAAATGAAAATAAGGCATTTAAAGAAGCGTCAAGGTTTTCAGTGTAGATCATTCATCTCCTGCATGCTCTTAGAATAACACCCTCAGCAAAACAGACAGACAAAAGCTAACTAGAGTTCTGCTCTCTAATCTTTTTAAGAAACATACATTTGAAGATATTTTCCAACTTCAGAGTGTTCTGGAACTCAGCGAGACCTTAATGAATAAGATGTGAAGTTTTGTCATTGTCTTGAAGGTTGTGTAACCTGGGCACAGAGCAAAAACCTGCAAAAGCCTACCTTTGATCTCATCAGCCAAAAGAAACCCTTGTCTTTTTTAGCTGAATGCTTGGATGTGCTGTGCTGAGCTCTCATGGTGCCCACCCACCAGTGGGACAATCTACAGGATAATAATTGACAACACCACGCAGGCCAGAACCCCCTCAACTCTGAGATTCTGTGTGAATCGAACACAGCACTGTTTTTACAAACTCCTTGAAAATGTGTTCCTCTCCTTCCCGTCTCTCCTTAGTCCTTGCCCATGGCCAGTTGGCTGTAGCAGGATCAGGAATGGAACTCCAGAGTATCATTACTAGATAATAAGGACTAGTTTGAGTAGGTTGTAAGGCTGAGCAGATTTAAGAGCTGGGAAATCTTGACTGCTAATCTTGCCTCTTCCACCAAAGTGGCACATGACCCCAGGCAGTGGTGGGCAGGGAGGTGGTGTCACCTGCTTTTTGAAGCAACACCTTCATTTTTTGTGCCTAAGTAGCCATGACTTTAAAAGGCCTGACTATTCCCACAGCTTGAAAACAATTTCAGCTTAAAACTGCAAGCGTGCAGTCTTTGAAACGAGATGCCTCGCATGTTCCAGAAACAAAAAGCTGGCTTTGAAGCATTTCCTTTTCTCCATGCCTCAGTTTCCCCCAGGGTCCACCAGGATGAGATGGAACAGGAGGGTAAGAGGGATACTCATTTCTCAGTGTCTGTGAGAGACTTTGAATATGTGAATGAGATAAAATATTGCCATGTGCTTTCCACTCCAGGGGCTCACAAAGTGCTGTGCAGGGGGTCAGGCAGCAGTCCCTGCACCACACGAGAACACATTCAATGACAATTTCTGCAAGGTAGGGGCTCCCTCTACCCAGGGACTTTCTGGAGCAGCAGAGCAGGGTCAGGGATACAAGGCTGTTTCCCTCATGGAGTAGAAAGCTGGAATATGGAACTGCAGGTTCAGCTGAACCCAGGAGCTCTGTGCTGGGTTCTGTCCAGGTTAATCCAACAGAGCTTTTGCTAACTAAAAGATATAACTATCTCTAAGAGATAAGCAAACACAAAACCAGCAAGCCACACAGAATTATGAGACTTATTTTGGGGAAATAGCTCTGACAGAGGTCCTAGACAGAGCTCTGATCATAAAACTCGGGAAAAATATTGGGAAAGTTTTCTTCTTCCCTTTTAAATTGATTGACTCCCCAGACAGTGCTTTAATTATTCATGCAGATGATGCGGTGTTTTGTGCAGCAGTTTCTGGGAATGCAGCACCACGGAGTGCTCCCCGATTGTTACTGTCATCACAAACTGCCCACCATCCTTCGTCTTATGTAAATTTAATTCCAAACACACCACTTCATGCTTTATTATCTCACAACAGCAATTGCATTTGGCCCTTTGATTCATCTGTGGAGAATGCATTATGAAGCAAAGCATAAATATCATAAAATGGTTAGTTCATGGGGCTTCTAATTTCAGGAACATCACAAAATGCTAATTCATAGACTTCATACTAGCACAAAAAATATATTTCAGTGGATGTCGTGAGGGTAAATCCCTGCTTTCGTCCTTCACTTGGAAAATGCTGCAGCTTAAAGAAACTTAAAAGCTCTAATAAAACTTAGAGCAAACTAACTTGCTGGAGTGTTCAGATACACTTCTGTGTATTCTGAGTTTTAAAACAAAAAGTAAAGAACCTTCAAAATAGTCTAGAAGGGAACTAAAAGAAAGAACAGGTTGCATTTCCATCTCTTTTACCTGCCATATATTATGGGGTGCAGTTTTTTTTCCCTGTTGGTAAACTTCTTCTTAAAAAGTGGCGAAACTGCACCTACCAGGTCATTTGCTAATTGCAGTGGTACTGAACCACAGCAAAATCAACTCGATTTTACCAAGAGTTGCTCAAGAAAGCGAAAAGCCAGTGCCTTTATGCAGAAACATTTCCAAGTGAGAACTGTATGGCTGAGGCAGGAAGTCTGGGCTGGGAGAAGAGAGTATATTGAATAGAAAAATATGAAATACACTGCTTACAAACACCACTCTTGTCCAGTGCTTTTTCATTTTATGATGTACGTGTGAAAACTTCATCCACAGATGTTGCTCCATTAGTTTGTCCCTGTTTTCAAGTAGAATCCATTTTGGAGAGGCACGGACTAGGCAGATACATGGGTTTATTTTGGCTTGAATGTAACACCGTAAGTAGCAGAAAAAGTTTAGGCGAAATTTCCCAGCTGTTAGAGGTGAGTGTGGGGTGTGCCCTTGTGAAGGAACAAGGGGATTGGGGTGTACTGGGAAGCTGGCTGGGCTGGCTCTGGGCCAGTGCTTACACAGCCCATCAATAGGTGTTAGTGCCTTGTTAGAATTTACAAAGCAATCTTTGCAGAAGATCATTTCCTTTTCAGCAGTTACCAACCCAGGATTCTGAACGCTGCTTTTTGATTTTCTGGCTCATTTGCACTTAATTCTTCTTTTTCTGCGTTTTAACAAATATGTAGTGATATTTATTGTTGTTCGTACCTTTCCAGCAGCAACCAAAGGTCATTTCTGTGACCATAAAAAGCCCTGTCCACATTGAACAGCTCAGTGTGAGCTAAGTGAATTTAGCTCACTCGGAGAAAGCCCGAGTCCCTGGGGCTCCTGCCTGCTGCCCTGAAGGAGAAATCTTTAGACCATCCCCAAATATGTCACACTCCTCATGTCTCCTTTGGTCCGCTCACCTGCCTTGTGAGGATGGATGAGGATTTTAATTCTGTTGGCCATCCATCTCTGTTGATGGTGGTTAATTTGGGGCCTAAAGATCCTTCACAAACAGTGGAGGAGTTGTTAGCTTCTGCTTTCCTTGTCCATCAATTATAAAACTTTTCTAAAATCATTTTGTTACACAATAAAATTCGTCAAGATATTTTTGTGTCACTTTCCATGTCTGGTAACTGGCACAGCAAGTTCAGCCTGTGGATGTGTGTGTGGATGTGGTTCTTCCAGAAAAAAAAAAGCAAATTCACCTAATTAGTTCATATTTCTGGAAGTATAAATCTGAAGTAATCTGCTCTTAACCATCATTTTCAACATTAAACCCAACATTTTTTTTCCTAGCCCATGCTCAGAATTACTTGAAAATTAATGAAGTTAGATTATTGACTGGTGCAAATTGAAGCTCCTTTTGCTGGCGTGCACGGAGATCTATTGATTTATCTTAGTGAGGATATAGTTCATTGTCTCTCAAGACCGTTTATGCAGCAGGGCCATTGTATTCCTCAGCAGGAATTCTGATAAAAGCACATCTACTCCTGCTCTCCTGCAGTCAGTTGTATTTATATATGTAAGCAGGAAAACACTAGCTAATCCAAATTTTTTCTTTTTTTTAAGTGGGGATGATAGCAATTGGAATACGGAAGAAATGGGATCCTGCACCTAGCACAGGCAGTGCTATTTTTTTTAGATTTTGGATCATGCTTGCTTAGGATCAGAGCATTTCTTTGTGTAACGTGGCAACCTTGATTTTTGTACTGGCTATCAAAACTGTTGAGTTTGTAATTTTAGTCTCTGCAAATCGTCATCATTATTTACTCTTAGATGAATAATTTAGATATGTTACTTTTACGAAGACAGGAAGGAAAATTGAGTCTGTATCTCCAACACCAGCAGAGAGTTTGTAAATTGTATTAGGATGGAGTTTCTGAAATCCGGTCAGTGCTGTAGATTATTTTATATATGAATGGGAAAAGGTGAAGTATATTTATTGCAAGGTGCATTTAAATTTTCAAACCTGTAGGTAAACTTTAACTTCTTAATATTAATAACATTGCATTGGTAGGAAAACAAACTTGCTCACCTTGTGTTTTTATATTTTCTTTAATTTTGGATATTACAAACAACATAGGCATGGAAAGCCGTAATAGCCCATGATTTCTAATATTGGGTAAAGCACAAATATAAAATATACTTGAAGCTCAGCTCTAAGTAGATTATAAACATTTAATATAGAATGTTATCATAATATTCAGAGCACCAAATTGCAGACTTCTGTCACCCACTTTCAGGCATGCTTCTGAAGATCATAGTTAATTCTGCTGATTTATGGTAATGCTGTAGCACTATCATATGCAGCATCAGAAACCACTAACAAGCTTAGTATAAGCTTGGACTGAAATGGTTTGAGGTTTAAATTTCTGTAACGATTATAAACTAGAGGGAGTGAAATCCCACTTCAGCAAAAAAATAAAAGTGTCTTGTTACAATTCAATATTGCATCCTCTCTCTCTCCCCCTCTCATTCCAACCCCCCTTACTTTCCCTTCTCTCTTTAGCTTCTCTGAGGAGCCATATTTGAGAAAAGTAATTTTAAATTGTGACTGGCATTTTTAAATTTAAAAATAATCCTTTTTGTATGGTAATGCGCTTTATAATTAGGAGACACAATGCTAGCATTTATTGGAAGTAGAAAAAAAGCTCAGCTGAAAAGTATTAAAATCAACTAGATTTTTTTTGCCCATTTCATTTGAAATGATAGCTATTTATAAAACAAATCTGATGAGTTTGCCAACCCTTTCCATAAACATTTTAATAACATGTGTCATATTTGACTGTCTCAGGGATGCTATGGAGCGCAATTACCATAAATCTGTTTCAAAACTCACTCTGGACATAGGGTTAATAGGCAGGTGGGCAAAGAGGAAACATTATGAACCAGAACTTTAAAGAATGTAAATCAAAGCGCTGTTGCGCCAAAATCCAGCCAAAGGAACTGCGTTGACTTGGAGCTGTTGGGAATCTCCCTTTGGTTGTTCTCTGCACACTCTGAGCTCCTCTCTCTTGTGCCTTTGTGAGAGCTGTGCTCAGGAGCCATTTCTGGCAAAGGGCTGATGCTCTACTGCAGACACAGAACTTCAGGAACCTTGTCATTGGTTTAGACAACATATTGCCATTTTCGAATTCCAGATTCCCCACTTCCATCAGCCAAAATTGCTTTTTCTCTCTCTAGCTGTATGATAACGTAAAAATTGCCCAAGGTTTTGAAAGGATTTGAAGTGTTTATGTTGTGGACATCAAATTTGATGGCAACAATCAAATCATGATTTCTGAATATCAAATCTTAAAGAAAGATGGGTTTAAGTTATCTCTGTTTAGGCAGATAAAAATATTACAAACCACCACTGCCTTCCCTCCCACCCCCCAGTGCTGTCATTCATCAAATTTAAGGTCAGGTAGAACACTGCAAGGAGAGACAGCTACTCTTCTCCCTTTTTTGTGAAACTTGTACAGAACTGATTGTTCTGCCTTGGTGCAACCTATTTGATTTTGTAGAATTCTGTTAGTTGTTTCCTCTCTATTAGAAAACAAATCATTAGGAAATATCAGTGATAACTTTATTATATTGGGTCAAATTCAGGTATAGCTCTTGACATCAATGGGAAATTTGTGAAGGCAAGGAAAAAATCATTATCAGTTCTTTGTAATTTATGGGAGCTGAGCCACATCTTGTTACCAGTAATCCTAATAGTACTTCCATATTGCCTTTTTCATTCCAAACGCTTAAAAAGAGGTATCGTGACTTAAACAAAACTCCCAATCATTTTCACTAGCACCTTTTTCCAAGTAAATTCTGTAGAATTTTTCATCTGAATCCAACAGCAGCTGACTATGGCGACGAGTTTTGCCTTCATCATGGGGAAATTGGTGCAGCCACCAAACACATCATGTGTTCAGAGTCCACAAGAATCACGGGCTCACACACTTCAGCACATCTCCTGTTTAAAGAGGCACATGGAGTCCGCTGCCTGTCTGTTGAACAGCTGAGAAAGGGAATCAGCTCTTCTGGGACCTGAATCCGTGCCTCCAAGTTGTTCAGTTGCTTTGCACCTCCTGCCAGGGCTACTAATGCATCCAATGGTCAAAGATTTTCCTGTAAAATCAGATCTAACTGGTCCTGTTTCTTTTTCTCCACCAGCCTAGCAGAGATGCGAGAAGGAAGCCACGAGGTTCTGTAAGATTTGGGAGGGCTCATCATCCGGTGCTGAAATACTGACTCCACATGCTACAGCTTTCTTTTCAGGATGTCACTCTCCCGCCTCCACACTCACCACCAAACAAACATAGAAATCTACTACTGTTCTCCCCATGCACTCCATTTTCTTCCAATCTGAGAGCCATTTGTGTGTATAATTGAAAATTAGCAGTGCAGCTGTTTGAAGAGAGTAATTTATCACAGCACATTGTTCGCTCCTGACACTTTAGACCTGGCTCTAACAAGGCAGTGGTTGCTGGGGGTTGAGCTGCAGAAAGTGATTCGGCTGTAATGCCGCGTTTCCCCTGCTTTGTTGCTAATTGTAGCCTCTTTTTCTCCATTGAATTGGGAGTTGAGTAAAAGAGCTTGTTTGCTCTGTGCGACGAGGCTGCCAGGGCCGCTTGGGCTATTATCACAAGATACTCTTGATCTTTTGAAAAGCAGGAAATAGAATTTTTCTCCAACAGGGAAAGTAATTTGCGATGCGTCCATTAGTTCTTCATTAAAGCAAGATTAAATTGCACGGCAAATCACATCTGTGTTTGGATGATTAAAGGGTGGCATTTTAGAGGCCAAAACTAATTACTAGCCAAAATGAATGGGAGTGAAAAAACAGTCATGTTTTTACATTAGATAGTGTGGCTTGTAATTAGATTCAAGCTAATTCCACTATTTCTTCTCATTTAATGAGATGAGCCTGTCCTCATCTTTTTCTAGGCCATGCTAACAGCCCCAAATGTATAATTTTGATAATACTGAGAGTTTACTTTATTGAAATTTCTTAGCTACCTGCCACAAGTGACTGTTCTGTCTAGTGGTGCTTCATTATACATCAACACGAGCTACTGTGCATGGCCCAAGCAACATCTCAGGCAATGTCTGTACATTTATATGCATGTACATTTACACAGCTACGAGTTTGTCTGTCTGTATATGCACACATAAATATAAATATAATGCCCATGGTATGTGCATGCATTTTTGTTAGATGAATACAGAAATGTTCGAATGAGCATGGAAGAAAGGAAGGTGGGCATTTCCGTGTCTGGAAAGAACAAACCTCCACGTAAAATTCCTTTAATTATGGAGGTTTGTGGAGGTAGTTTTTCTTTAGGCATGAGAAGGAGGAGGTAAATAGGGGCATCAAGTGGTGAGTGATTGAAATAACACAGTTATTTCCTAAATTTAAAACAAAATGAGGTTTTGCTCATTATTACAGCAATAACTCTCAGCAGACCATTGGAACGGATAGCTAATTCTAAATGGCCAAGTAATTCATTGACTTTAGGATATATTATGTTCCTAAGATCAACATTTCTTGTTTCTCATAAAGAGATGCTGCCAATGAAATGTGGTGCTATTTCTCCTCTCCTTGGGTTCCTGTATTGAGGAGGAAGGAGGTGTAAAGGGCCACAAAATGGATGAGTATGAGGCCCAGAGTACAGATATTGTCCCTTGATTCTTCTCCTTGGGGATTCTCTCGAAAAAAATAGGTTTTCAACAACAGGTTTTTTAACAGTAGTTACCTGTTCCATAAAAGGTCATTGCAGTTACTTCCTGAGAAAAACCAAGACATGGCCAAGTGTCTGTTCACAGACCTCAGGTAAACACACTGCTGGGGGTGTCGAGAGGTAGCTGGAGCAGGGCAGAGGGGGAGGAGAAGTTCAGAGACTACTCAATAGTTAGGCCTGTTCTGCAAAATCTTCTGGCTCTTGGTTTATTTTTTGTGAGCTAATTATGGGTATATTAATACCTTTAGTGTAAGTGTATAATCAGTCAATTGCAGGGAGTTAAGTACCCTCTTTTGAGCATATATTTGATGAATAAGTGGAGTGTGTATTTCCTTTTCCTTCCAGTTCCCAAACTGGTTTTTTTTTTAGAGATCACCGATGCCATCCTAAAGGGAACTTGCCTTTGTCTATCCTTACTATTCCCTGAACCTTTCCTGCTGGCCACAGTTAGGAGACAGAACTACAGAAGAGACCTTTCATTCAGTCCAGGAAGTCAATTCTGATGTTCTTGGCACTCTCTGGTGGATTAGTCACTGCAGGATGCTCCAAATATATCCTCATGGTGGACTTGTGAAAAGGCTATAAACTAATTTATAATGTAGAACTGTACTTTGATAAACTACTCACTTGAGAAATACCAAAGAGTTCCCACTACCTTCAGAATTCTCTTCATCCTCAGTAATTTATTAAGGCATTTTTTCTTAATTTTCCTTTCCATGCCTTACTGTCTCCTGTGAAAGTTAGAAGAGCCAATTGTGATCCATTCGTTTGCTGCATTATTTTCACTGGATCATTGATTTATATTCACGGTATCAGATTTCCATTAAAGAAGATATTTGTAAATTAAACCCATGAAACTTCCTCCTGGCAGAATACCACAAAGGCCATTAAGCTCACTTCTGATTAATTTTTACAGATTTGGGGTTTCTTATAGAGAAGCAACAATGCATTCCAGGATTGCCAGTTTCACCTGAATTTACTATGGATGTTACACAAAACAAATTGTGAGAATAATGCAGAAGTTCCAGCAAAGGAGAAGGTGAGCTTCCTGACTGCAAATCAAAAAGACAGAGAAGTCAAGTTCCCCTTGACCAGAGTGTCCTTTTCCTGCTTCTCACTTAGGAACTTTCCAACAACTTATCCCCAGGGACTGGCTTCACTGTGTTTTGCCCCATGACAGTTCTTTTCAGAGATCACTTGTAGCTGCTTCCCCAGTCTGCTAGTTGTTGCTTTTGTCTCATGAGATTTCCAACATGAATTTCGGTTATTTTCTTACTTTTTTTTTCTTTTTTGTTTTTTTGTTTGATTTTAGTCTGATAAGAATGAGATTTTAGTGACTCAGGTCTCCACTATATATTATTTTTGTTTCCCTGGAGATTGGTTTTGTGTTCTTGACTAGCGAACATGAAACTCACAGCTTAGTTTTAAAGATTAATTAATATCAATGTAATAATCAGGAGTTGTACTTGGCACAATTTTAAACAGCATTTTAAAGTTATAGTACTGTTTAATGCATGCATAACACAATATCGACATTACATCTTTCTGCTGCAATCCACATAGATCAATAACATAGATGAAAAGCTTTGTATTTTGAGTGTTTCATCTAAAATACTTTTCTCTATTCTTTATAAGTTTTAGGGACCCATGCCATTGCACCTGCATTTGAATTCTCCTGATTATAGGAAACCTTGATTGCTAAAACAATGAGAGAAATGCGCCCATTTATCATTGCTTGTACCCAGAAGAACTATGAGTAACATTTCTGCAGGTATTCTGGCAAGCTAAAAGGCTTCTTACAGCTAATAGGAGTGACTAAGATTCATTTGAAGACAGAAGGGTTCTATTTTGCTCTGGAGACAACTTCTATTTTCTAAATTGGGGATTGCAGATTTCAAAACTTTTCTGAGCCCTCTGCTGACCTTGAACACTTCCTGCAATAATGGAACCGAAGTCTGCAATAACAAGCCTTACATACTGCTTCAAAATCACTTACATATCCTGTACTTTTGGCTTCCTACCGTATTCCTTTAAAACGGTATATGCAGCTGTTGTGGTTTAACCCCAGCCAGTAACTCAGCCCCACACAGGCGCTCATTCACTCCCCCGCCGTGTGATGGGGGAGAGAATCAGAGGGTAAAGGTGACATAAAGCCATGGGTTGAGATAAAGACAATTTAAAAGGCAAAGGAAAAGCTGCATTCTAAAGCAAAGCAAAGCAAGGAATTCATTCCCCATTTCCCATGGCCAGATGTTCAGCCATCCCCAGGAGAGCGGGGCTCCGTCACTCCTAACAGCGACTCGGGGAGACAAACGCCACCACTCTGAACATCCCCTGTTCCCCCTTCTTCCCCCAGCTTTATGTGCTGAGCATGATGCCACATGGGCTGGGATATCCCTTGGGTCAGTTGGGATCAGCTGTCCCAGCTTTGTCCCCTCCCAATCTCTTGTGCCCCCGCAGCTCCCTCGCTGTCGGGATGGGGTGAGGAGCAGGAAGGGCCTTGGCTCTGTGCAAGCCCTGCCCAGCCAGAGCTAGAACATCCCAGTATTACCAACACTGTTTCCAGCACAAACCCCAAACACAGCCCCATACTAACTGCAAGTTTTGCTTATCAAACAGCCAATGCATGCAAATAATTGTCCCAAAAACTTCACTACAGAGGTGGAAAAGCTCAAGAGAGGATAAAATGCAAGTGATAATTTTTTTATCCATAAACAGAGGATCCTTAAAAAGTTGCAATTAAAGTAATAGTGAAAGGCCAGATTATCTTCCTTCTCTCTCTATATATAAAAAGGTCAATCATTCAAAGTCTCCCGTTGTTTCTGATTGTTTTCCAGAGAAAGAAGCAGAACTGTTGAGATGGTAACACCACTACATATCACTGTATGTACACACATATAATTATAGAAATCATTGCATTTGAAGACCTTATAATTTAAGGGAAAACAAATATATGCCAGATTAGTAGATCACTTGATTTAGTCAAAGGATTATCAATTCACACAAAGTTACCATATTTCTGATGGGAGGAATAATAGAATCAGAGAATATACTGAGTTGGAAGGGAGAGAGCCAACAGAGGAATTGGTAACAGTGACTCCTTAATCTTCTTCATTATCTTACTCATTAAGTATTTGTATGGCTGTGTCTGTAGGTTGGTGAGAAGTTTGGTCATAGCCCAAGAAATACTGTGAATTGTGAAGAGGAATTTGTAAGAAAAGAGGTTTTATGGCCTGCAGAAGAAGGAAAGGCTCTCTGGGCAAAGATACCAGGAGAGGTAGGAAGAGGTAGAACAGATCGTGAGGACAGCAGCTTTAGCAAGACAGAGACAAGATTTAGCTGGAAGCAAGGAGGGGGAGCCAGCATCATGTGACTCCCCAGTCAGTGTTTGCTGCCACTGGTATTGCAAAAGAAATCTCAGGAATAAAATTTTATTTGAGGCAGAATAATTGATCTAAGTCGTGATCTTGACTTACAGCATCTCCACCAAATGCGCTGGAGATACTGTAATTATAAAAACATGATCAGATCTTCCAGCAACAAATCCCGTACGATGACAAGTAATATTCAGGTCACACTTCTCCTTTGAAGTTTTAATGGCCACTACAATTTTATGTTAGTCACTCACTCATGTTTGAAGTAGGCGTGCAAAGCCTTGGCTGTCTCCATTTGTCTATAACTACTTTAGAAGCTTCTGAAGGCACTGAACTCATAAAACTGCAGGCTTCAAAGAGCTTATTCAAAGATTCCATTCTGCTGCTGCCATTTATCAAAGGGGCACTTTTAAAATATATAGCTCTTTATAATAAAATGTTTTTTAAAATATAAACCTGACAGTGGGGATGATTAAAACAAAATCTCCATTGGCTTCAATGGCAGCAGAACTGAGTTCTATAGCTTTAAGTATAATATTTATTTCTACAAATAATGTTATAGTCAAGCAAGTTGCTAATATAATGAAGCATAATTCATTTTCTTCTTTTTATTCCCCCCCCCCCACCACCCCCTTATAATTTTTTGGAACTTCACTGTGAGTTTAACCTTGAACTTTAAATCAAATTTTAAATTTAACCCCATAATACAGAAAAGGATTGTCTCTCCTAAAGAAAATAGAAACTCACTTCTTCTAAGCAGAATTAATTCCATTTTCTGATGCAAACCTGAAGGGTCAGTACAATGTTAAAGTCAGATTGTCATTTATTAAACAAATAAATCCTAATACATTTTATTTTATCCTGTCATTTTTTCAGTTCTATGATAGATCTTTCTGGGTTCTAGTACATGATTCTAGATAAATCACATGATGTTGAGTTATTTTTTACCCCATTTAAACAAGAATAGCAATACTTACCTACATGACATCCATAGGACATGGTCTCCTGTCCAATCCTGTTCCCCAAAAACCAGCAGGAGACCTTCCATTGACTTTATTAGATCAGCCCTTGAACTCCTCATCTTCTGTGAAGAATCGTGGCCTATGGGGAAAATGGTAGTGGATGTCTATGACATGGGGATGGTATCAGCCAGCAGTGACTTTAGAAGTGCATCTTTAGGGTTATAAAGTGCTCCCACTCCTTCCATAATCCAGCTCGGTTGCTTGTTTTGTTTGCTCCAGGAGAGGACATCATAACATCACATCTGTTGCCATGGGAATGGCTGTGATTTTGCAAATTCAGCTTTGTGTCTTCATGAAATCAGGCAGAACAAAAGAAATGGGCAATAGGGGGAAAGCCCTTGTTTAAGGACAAGGCCAATTTGATTCTAAATTCAGGCCTGAACCCTTTGTCTTCAGTGGGGTAACTCCCCACCAAGCACCTTTTGAAGTTGCTCCTTTTCTTACAAGGTTTCCCTGGTTGCTTTGGGAAGGGAATTCCACATCCAGCCTGCGTGAACACTGCCCGGCACAGTGGCCTGATTCGAGTCTCTGGACTCACAGTACAAGTAAACAAAGATACAATTATTATAATGATATTGTAAACAAAGGTAATAGCATTTCAGTTTTCCTAGTCTGGAGTAATTCCCCCATCTTTCCAACTACAAATTACTTTATTCTGAAATAATTTCTGTGGTTTGGATAACAATCATGTTTCTAGAATAAAATTATTACTATTTTAGACTAAAATTCCCTGTGACAGAAAATATACTGGAATACCTAAATGGTAAGTATCTGGTAGATGCCCTGTTTCACAAAATTCAGAATCTGGACTTTTTAAACAAGTGTGTCAAGCTTTTTTTTCCCTTTTGCAGTAGCATTGTTGCTTTATCTAATTTAACAGAGGAAGAAATTTGAGGATTGCACTACATCGACCAATCATTGTTTCCAAAGTGTTATTTTGAATTCCTAGTTATTCCTGGAATGCACAGTCCTGCTTGGAAAACCATGACTCTGTTAATGGCCTGCTTTAGAAGTAACACAATTACCAATCAATAAAAATTGGCATAGATGATATTTGAGAAATACAGACAATCCATGGTCTCCACAGCTCAGTCCTGAAATATCAGTGTAAATGATGGGCTTTCTGGGAGTGTTGTACAAATTTCTGTTTCATCTTTGCAGAACCATTTAGTAAGGTCAAAAAAATGATATAGTCCTGCACCTAATATTTTCGACTGCACTTGTACATCAGTTAAAGAGTTCACCTCTGGCTGGAGATGGATTTGACTGATTTTTTTTTTTTTTTTGCTGTATAGACAAAACTTAATTCCCTGAGTCTTGCAGTCTTGCTTTTGAAATAATTTTGACAAACTACTGGAACTCTAGGCCTTTTCCCTACACACACAATAAGACTCTATAGTAAAATTGAGGTATTTGTTTGAAAATCCAAAGTTTTCAATTCTGCAACAAGCCATGAAAAGCCCTCTCTAGGAGACTGACATTATTATGAGTGCTGAATGCCCTCCCCTACTTCCCCCTCCCCACACCTTGTTAAAGCAAAGAAGTGTGACTTTGGTAAACTCTGGGGTACAAGCTCTGACTTGCTGCTTTGATGGAAAATCTGAACTGCAGTCATTAAAAATGTACACCTTGGCACAACTGCAGAAAACAAAACGGTAAAAAGAACAAATAGGTTTTCAAAAATATGGAACAACTCTAGAATATTTCAAAACTGCTCCATGAAAAGGGGGGCAATAGTGTGTCTAGCTAAGCTGGCATTATTGTATTAAAACTCAGCTTCACTTTTGCTGTGTTTATTTCAAGCCCCAAACCACTGTAAAGCTGGTCTTTCCCATTTGTAGCATTTTTTCTAACAAATTGTACCACCTTTCTTCACTTTATATGATTTATTAAATAATGCAAACATGCACCACTCAGGAAAAATGGTTGAGGCACAAGAGCAAAGCCACATCTGAACAAACAGCTTGAGGACAAAGCTGTGATCACGTGGGAGCAGTTCTCGCTGAGGCTCTAAATACATTTTCAAAGCAGGATTTTGTACCTGATTAGTTGCTGTATTTAAATTTCCAAATAAATATTGGTATTCAGTGAAAGATAATTACTAGAGGCATTATGAGTCTGAACACAGTGTCAAAAGCAAAGGCTATGCTTGTTTGATAATGTAAACAGAATGGGAACCCTTATGTCTGAAACACTTTGAGTCACATCACAAGAAGATGAAAATAGCACTTGAAATGATGCAACAGGGATTCAGTGTGAATCTGGGTGGAATCTTTGATGCAGAATCAAACTCTCAACTCTGTGCATTGGGTAGACCTTCTCTGCTGATCAGGATTGGAATGCTTTTCTTAAATCTCTTAAGCACTTTGTAAAGTTCTTTGTGTGTTTTTAGCAAAAGATAACACATTGACATAAATTCCATTGTGCTGAACTGTTAACACCAAGAGAAAGTTAAGTTGTCAAAATCATACTTACTGGATAAGTTCAGACATCTCCTAAGGTAAAAATAACTCACTGTTGAAAAAACAAGATGAAGACACAAAGGTAGTGGCAGATACCCTGAGTGCATTTTGAAATGCAGAAGTGTTGTTATTTAACTAATTAAAAAAGGCATTACTCTGAGTAGAACCAACTTAGTAAAGGAGATCCAGACCTGTTACATCCAATCTTAGTAGATTTTTTTCCCATTTTTCTCTTCGGCCTTAACCGAGCCCAGCTGTTAAAAGCCATCAAAATGCCCTGGTCTGAGTATTTTGAAGAAGTGATTGTCTCTGGACTGCTTCTGTGAAGTAAAACTTATTAGTCTCATAGTTTGAGAGACAGCCTGTACTACACATATCGGGGACCAAATGCCAGGAAAGGATTAACAAACTACATGGAAGTTGTATTCACTGGAAGATTTATCAGAGCACCAAAACGCAGCTGCACACAAGGTGAGCCTTTAAAAGGAACCATTCCATGCTGAGGTACCTGGGCAGTGTCTGGTTTCACATTCCTGTCAGGCCGAAGCTTAAGGACAATACAACTGGCATAGGAAAAAACCTTCTGGAAGTTACAGAAACAAATTATTGATTATTTTTTAAATCTAAAAAAGAAAAAAAAAAACCCTCAAGAAGCTTGTATAGGATGGATCTTTCTACCAGTGGTGCAATCTTCTGATCAATTCTCATCTTAAATACTGAGTTAGAATAGAATATGCTGAATAACAAAGGCTCATCATAATTTGGCCAAGATGGGATTCCATGCAAGTTCATAGATAATGGAGTACAAGTTGCAACTGCCTCAATTTTGTAATTTTGTAATTCTCTATTATATCAATGGAAGTATAACACACCCTGGCTTTTATGGTCACAAGTACTAGAAGAAAATGCAGCACAAATACCAGAGAAACTGGTTTTAAAAAAAAAAAGCATCAACAACCTAACACCTTTTTCTTAAAGAGAGTATCCCTTATTAGAGTTACCAGACCTGAGACCTGTGGAAGAAGGAAATTAAGTTGCCAGTGCCTAACAAAGACAAGAGGTCCTCAAATGCTGTCACCACAGACCAAAAAAAAGAGTGATAAAAATGACCCCTATTTCTAACCGAAAAAGAAAACCCCCAAGATAAATTTCAGACAGTGTTTGCTAACCCAAGGCAGGTAACAGTCTGTTCTTATCAAAGCCAGGTATTATCATTCACTCCAGGGTCAGTTTTACAGGAAGAATCGAAGTTCCTCAGACAAAACTCGTGACAGTCTACCAAGGACAAGGGCAGGATGAGCAAGAGGTTATAACAGCTAGTGGAAGTACTGATTATGTAGTTTACACACCTCTTCTTATGTGGTTATTCAGATATAGCTAAGGTTGGAAGATAACAATCCGTTTGCAATGCTTTTTTTTATACCTTTAACACCAAGGCCATTTCTAAGCTTGCATGGGAATATTTTTCTTGCATAGCGTCCCATGGCAATCACTATTCAGGGTGATGAAGACTTCAGGAAATTGCTTTTTAGGCCTTTTCCTACACTAAGCAATTTTTATATTTGCCTATCCAGCTTGCAAAGTTCCTATCCACCACTTTCCCATTCTGTTAAAGTTTTGGGAATGTCCCAAGGCTCCCCTTTCCTTTACTGTATCAGACACTCTGGATGTTCTCTCAGTGCCTGCACGTGGCCAGATCTGAGTCCTTCCTTCCAGCCCCGCCTTTCCATGCCCACACCACTCACTCTTCATACTTTATACATGTTGGACCCTTATGGCTCTTCCCTCCAGACTCCTTTCACACCATTATTAATTCTCCTATTTCTACAATGGGAAGACAAGCAGAGATGAGATATTTTGTTGTCACACTGCATGCTGTTAATAGCTTTGATCTGTGGACAATTACAGATCCTATTGTAGCCTCCGGGTCCGCCAGCTCGGTATCTGAGCTTCATATAGTCCCTGTTTAGCTTTTTTCCTCATTTGATTCTGCTTAAATCTGTAAATACCTATGAATTTATGCCTGGGATGTTCTTTGAGAACTGGTGGAGCTGATTGGATGTATTATTCAAAAGTTTCCATGTTACAGCCTAAAAGACAAATGACACCAACCTGAGAATAAAACCCTGCTCCATTTGGCTCCCTGTTATCTACAGTAGCTTTCCTGGGGTGAGCTATTTGGAGGATGTACAGACGCATGTGTGGCTTTCATGTTGCTGTTAAGGTGAGGCCATTGTGCCAAGAGCTGTGACGAGTTTTCATAAAGGTAGTTTGAAAAGACAAAACCAGGACATTGGCTCTGCTTCACAGGTGGGTGAAAGAAGGCAAGGGGCACAGCCAGAGGAACTAGGAACCAAGAACAGCCAGCCAGAGAAAGTTCTGTGATCAAAGTCCAAGAAAAGGGGTTTTTTTTCATGAAATTTGCCATTAGAGATATTGAGGAGGCCTATGTATTAAATTCCCGAGTTTTGAGGCACTGTAATAGAGCCGTCAAACAAAGATATAGAAAGTGCTACTGTTTCCACGAGACATGACAAGCTAAGGATTCCCAACAAAGTAAGGCCACCTGAAGAGGGATAATGAAAGTGATTACATCAGCAAAGGGGAAGGAACAATCCAGGTAAAGAGTTGGTGGATGTTTGATCTTGGAGGGTTGCTGTTACCTCCAGTGCAGTCATCCAAAGCCGTCTAAAAATTAAATAGGCTAAAAGAACAAGAATGCCTAGGATTTCTTCCAGGAATTTCTGTAGTTACCTACTAGGCATCAAAGGAGACTTCTTTTGAACCTTCAAATATACAAGGAGGTCACATGCATTAGTGACTGCAGATTTGGTAACCTATTATTCATTATTTTCTTTTATTGATTGTTTTACAGGCCCCAACGCTTGTGTGTTTCTTTTTGTGCCACAAAAAAAAAAAAAAGGGATCTGTAAAATCTTGAGGTTTTTTTACAGGAGTAACAGCAGCTGTGTCTCCTTGTTAATGACAATAGCAGCCTATTTTTTTCCCTATTAATTCTAATTAGGCGGTCTCACATGAATGTTAAGTCAAATTTTTATAATGAATGATGTTTTGTAACCAGAAAAAAAAAAAAAAAAAAAAAGAGGTTGCCCTAAGATAATTTCTTTTTTAAAGATGACCTTTAAAAACATAAAGTTGCAACAAATTAATTATTTAGCTTAACCACTCTGTTAATTTTTTTTTTAAAAAGAAAACATGATGACATGCCATGCTCGGGTTATGCTGGCATTCAGGACAAAGAGACAAGCCAAAGCAATGAGAAAATTGTGGAAAAGTAAGGTATCACCCACAGACATAAATAGCCACTAATTAAACAGATGCAGTTAGAAAATAATCTACTGTTTTATAACTCTAGGTGGCAGCAGTGGAACAAAATAGAGAAAAATGTATGATTATGATTATACTTGCTCCCTGTTAATACAAAATCCATTAATTAAATACTGCTGGTGCTGTTTCATGACACAGTGTTACATTTACACTCTAGATGGCAGCAGCATCACAAAATACAGAAAAATAAGATTAATTGTATTCATGCTGTGTCTGAGAACGCAGCCCCTTCAAGTTTTTGGAGGTTAAAGTTGGAGAGGTCGAAATGCAGATTTCCCGTAGGCATTTCTCACCACAAAAGAAGAAAAAAGCCCTGCCAGTGATTGTTAAATATCATGTACAATTAGAGGTAAATCACTTCTGAAGCAAGGCGACGTTTTGCCATTCTGGGTTCTCCTAATGGAGAAGTGATGTGCAGAAAACATAAATGACAGCACCTCTGCACGTGAGTGTGGTACAGTGATCCCAAAAATCTGTGCACGTGCATACGTGTCTTGCTTTTGTGTGTTAGGGGAATTACAGCTTTTGCCAGTACAGGCAGTAACAGCAACCCTACCATGTACTCAGGCTCTCCAGTGTAAGGTTTTGCACACATCAGTTGACAGGGACTTCATGTGCATGGGTCAAAGGACTCTGAGGTGAAAATAAGGCATTTGCTTTATAAGAGACAAAGTTTTGGTAAAACCCATTTTGGATATAGTCTGACTAGAAAGCATCATAGGTGCCAGCTCAGCAGAAGGCTGACCTGGGGCCAGCAGCAGGAGGGGCTGGAGATGGAACCACATAACCTCAGCTCTCCTGCTTTTTCTTTCCTGATCAAACAAGGTCCAAACTGGATGAAAAGCTCCAGCAGTCCAGTAATACCTTCATATTCAAACCATTACATGCCAGGGGAGGTCACACGGAATTCTACAGAGCATTATTTAAGTATCCAAGTCTGTTGTTCAGGTTGTTGTGTGTACTTCCCCTGTGTAATTATGCTGAGCTATGGCCAAAAGAGCAGGCACCCACCAGAGACTGTGATCAGCAATGTAAGGCACCACCAAGTCTAAACACGGGATGTTAAAGAAATCCAGTGTACGAAGAGATTCTCTTGGGGAACTCGCTTTGTCCAGCTGGCTGGTGCATTATCCTCGGACTCAGAGGCTCCTGGTGGGTGGAGAAAGTCATCTCCTGGTCCAGTTTCCTTGCGTTAGGAGCACATTTTGTCAGGAACAGATTGTCACCCAGTGCCATGGCACGGTCACTCTGTGGTGGTGGCTCCTTTGCCATGTGTGGGGAATGTGCCTTGTTCAAAGGTACCGATCTGTGCTGAGATGTCTCACTGGGATCTGTTAGAGTCATCCAAGAGTAGGACTATGCGAGAGACCTAAACACTAATTGGGGGCCCATTGGGTTTTTCCTCTCTTCTTTGATCACTTAACATTCACTCAATATAGAAAGGTTCTTGTTCTGTGATGCTTAATTTAAAAATGGATTTTTAATTAAATGATTATTTTGTTTTAAAAATTATTATATCTGTCTAGGGAAAAAAGATGAAAGTGAGAAACTAAAATTGAGCTGGTATGACCAGTATTAAGCTAAAGCAAAAGTTAAGCCAGTCCATTTACTGAGTGAATACAAACTGTATTTGTAAGCTATTGGTAAATCAGGTCTGAATTAAATTATCAGATCATCAGTTCCAAAGACTGACTATAAACTTCAAATAATTTATTATGAACTCTTTGATTATAAATCCTAAAGAATTTCATCCTGTGAATCTGTAACGCAGAAGTTACATTAATATTTTGATAGGGAAATGAAAAAAACCTTTAGCACCTGAACCAAACTCTGAGAAAGATATGAAGTTCTTTCAATTCCTCTACAGTGGCTAATACCTTCCTTTTCTCAAAAGTAAGCCTATCCAACTATTGTTTCAGGCTACTTAAAACTATTGCAAAGTTTTCCGGCACTTTTCCCAGCTGAACTCCAGTTGCTTTTAATAAACAGGCCTGACTGCATTTTCAAATCCTAAAATTAAATTTAAAATATTTTGGATGTCTCTCCCCAAGGAAAGCAAGGATAAAAGCAAATACAGGAAAAATCAGATATTGAGGACTGCAAAAAATTTTTCAACTCTTTTATTCTCTGTTCTTTTAGTCTCTTGGAAAAAGAGGTGAGACAATCCCAGAGCCAAGTGGTGGTGCTGGTACTGTGCATCCCACTCCAGGCTTTCTCCACAGCCCAGAAAGGAGCCCATGCACTGAGGTGCTCAGGCTGCTCTGGAGCTCTGCCAGTGCTGAGGTTTCTATTTTCTGGTGAATACCAGGTGCCACGTGCACTGTGAGGTGTGCTACAAGCTTCCTGTCCCTGGCAGCCCTGTATAACGTCATGGTCACAAGCCGGTGACGTGTTTGAGATCCATTTTCTGAGGATTAGGCACAGCTTAGCCCCTGTCCTGTAGGTACAAGTACCTGCTGGGGGGCTGTTCCAGGAAGACAGTGATTCCACGGAAATAGTGGAAATATTTTTTCCTGTTAGAGTGAGGGTCCTGTTGAACTTAACACCGTGGCATTAATTTTGCCAGATGCGTATTCGCACATTTGCTGTAGCCAGATTCCCAGACAAAGCTGTTCCACCGGTGGGATCAGAAGGCACAGTGAAAGTGAGGGCTGTATCCTTCACCTGGGCAACAGCTCTCGGTTCCTTCTCTGCTTTGAACAGGTTCCTTCGAGGCTTGGACAACTCTTGATAACAGAGATCCCATTAGGCGGTGCCAGCCAATTTGTTGGTGGGATGAGGGCAAAGACAGCTGCTGCCTTCTCCTCAGTATCATTAATACATGTAGCAACAGTAGTAGCGTTGTTTTCTGCCCACCATTAATCTGTCAGGTGAATAGCAGCCATGTACTGCAAGAGACCAATCTGCAGGGTTCATTGTTTTGTTTCCTCATTATTGCAATGACTTTGAATATTTCTTTAGAGGGAAGTTCCTGCGCCTGAGGCTATAATGTACTTACCTGCTGTCTGACCCACAGCTCAGTTGCACAGAGAAAGGACTGAAGACATGTTCTAGCAACAATACCTTGGAGTGGAGTAATGCAGGAGGAGGAATGATACAAGAGGGCTATAGAATGTATGTTTTCTCTGGAGAGGAAAATGCATTAAGACACAAACATTTGCTGCGTGTGCACCAGTGCCCGTCTCGCTGACACAAAGCCACTTCACTGAAGTGCTCTCTCAGCCTGGGAGGTACCAGCATTAGCCACAGACCTAAATTACTTCTTGCTTTATGAACTCCTGCAATGATCAAGTGTAGAGGTGTCTTAATTTACTGAAATGAGACAATGGCTGAAGATGCTGAAAAGCACTGGCTGAGATTGCCACAGAACCTTTGCAGCAGAACCTGGCTTCTTTGAAATGTTCTCCATCACTTCAGTTATTTTTTTCCTATTCTTTGTAGATCGTTCCTGAGGTTTCTAGCACAGAGTCCCCCCCACCAATGCATAGTCCCACACTGTAGGCAACACCATAAATCCTAAAGAAAGTGATTCACCAGCTCCTTGGACTGCCTCTGGCAGACTTTCTCTAAAATTAGTGCCTTGGAAATATCACTAAGAGCAGGGAAATTCTCCAGCTAATATTTGAGTTAAAAAAGAGGTCTTTGCTTAACAGCATGTGAAGGTTATGTAGTGAGGAGCACTTTTCTGCAGGTAATATAAACTGATCCTTAGTATAAATGATCATGGCAAGATCTTTCATTAGAAGTCCATGAAATAAAAATATCTCAGATAAAATTATATCAGGAAGATAAAGTACCATTTGGGTGAAAGCAGTGAGCTGATACAAATAATCTGTCGTATTGATCAGCATAATGTTTCTGACAGAACTGTTCTGCTCATTTGAAATCATCTTCACCTGCTTTTTGCTGTTGTGGGGTAATGCAGAGCCGAGCTGTGCAGCCTCAGGAGCTGTGCAGCCCCAGGAGCTGTGAGCTGGATCTGCTTTACAAAGCCCTGTAACACATCCCCTTCCTCCTGCCCAACTGCAGGCTGTCCCCTCTCCCAGCAAGAAGCTCCATTCTCTTTCACACAGTGCTCAAACCTCCCCTGGCACACCTCTCCTGCCCTGTCTATCCTGCCCAAGCAACCTCCAACCCCTGCACGTTGGCACTTGCAGCAGCTCCTTGCTCATCTCCTGACAGTTTCCCATCACCTCCCTGTGTGAGCAGCCAGACTCTCCTCGTGGCTGACCAGGCAGCTCCAATTCCCCTGAAAGGCCCTGCTACAGACCTCACTTTCTGTAGGCAGCTGCTGCAGAAGAGAGGAAGAAGTAGGCAAAGGGAAGGGCAGGGAAGGTGAATGGCAGATGCCATGGTGGGAATACCTTACAGACTGATATCAGCATGAGAGCTGTGTGCCAGACTGCAATGGACTGAGTGGTTTCACATACAGAGAATGAAGTTGGCCTTCTCCAGCTACAGGTCAGATGTAACCTGGCTGAGATGATGATCTTCTTCAGTCCATGTAAACACCAAAAATTTCATGCTTTGAACTGAAGAGCTCAAACCTAGGAGAAGAAAAAAATCTCTCTGCATTTCATACTGAAAGCAACTTTTATCTTTGAAGCCTGAACAAGCTGCACCAATAACACTCTCAGCTGAACACGCAGATTCTTCGTTTGGTTTTGCTGATAACTAAAAATTAACAATTCAACATAAGTCTTAATATAGGCATGTGTCTGTCTGGCACGTGCAAGACTTTCCTCCAGTACTTTCTTAATGCTGCAAAAATCAGTAATACCAATGACTGATTCAGCAGCAAACACCTTGAAGTTTGGAAGAGTGACTTGGCACCCGAGCCCAACGCAGCTTCAAAAGGACAATACTCCCTTGGAGCTTACCTGGTCTTCTCTCAAGGGTTACATGTCAAAATGCCACCAGACTGCATTACCAGAGCCTTCAGAAAATGGACAGTACCAAAGCAAGATTTGGTTTTTGGTTTGTGATATTTCTACTCTGATAAGGGGATAGGCAGATATGTCTTCTTCATTAAAAAGTTAACCCTTTATGTTCAGTCTTATCTGCTGCCGTCTAATCGGATTTTACTTCAGCTAATTTTTCCAGACTCAAATAGGTGAGTGAGAGACCATTTTTTTCACTTTTTTTGTCTTGTCAACAGAATTACTTAACTACATTTCATGTAATTACATGTATACAAATGTATTGAATGAAGCTGGGTAGATGATACAAGCTGAAATTTGAAAGAGAGAAGTCTTGACTAACTGGAAGTAAATGCATAAAATATGTATGCACATGATGGAACACTGGAAACACAAGCTCTAACTACAGTTTCAGCTCCAAGCTTATGGAGTCAGGTCTTGGGTTGCAGGTTTTCCAAGCCCAGTGACACAAAAAAATATGTCCTTTGCTTTTAAACAGATTGAATTTTGTGCAGAATCATTGACAGACAGCGGCAATACATCTACTCTGTACAGAAGAATACGTAGAAAATCAAGTACGAAGTGTAATTTCATTATCAAAGAGAAGACAAAGCTTTGATGTCAACAGGAGTCCTTCTGTGGAGTTTGATATAGAATTAATTTCTGTAATCTTAATTATTTTGCCCCTGTCTTAATATCTTTATTGCACCATGAAATGGTGTTTTCCTAAGAGAGAGCAAACAGTTTGGGGATTTTCTTTTCTTTCTTATTCAATTTTGTTTTGGTTTCAGTGGGAGTATTTGTTGTTGGTTGAGTTGCTGACAAGTCCTGCGGGACAGGAGAGGACGTGTGTGTCTTGGAATGTAGATGTAGGTGGCATATGGGCCTTATGATGGATGCACGGAATTGAAGAGTGATACTAAAATCCCCGCTTGCAATATTTTGATGTATTATGACAATATAATCTTGTGTATTAATAACAGATTATAATATGTATATTTATGGGGTAGTATTTAGCCAGATGAGATTTGCTTATGTAAATTCTACTACCTGTGTTCGAAACTGATAGTGGCTGTTACTTAATGGTGCTCCAAAAAGCACACTGTAGCTTCAGACTTAGGTGGGATTTTGTGTTTGGAGAACTCTCTCAGTGTTCATTTCTTTCCTCCGCATTCTCTCCTGAGGATTTTTAGAAAAATATATTTCATCCAAGAACCCTGGGCTTCTAATTTGGTGATAATAATGTCATTTAGTTGTGTGCCCCTTTATGCAGTCTCAATTCAATATGCCATTTTCTTCTGCCACACAGAACAGGGATGGGTGAGCAAGAACCAAAACTTTTCTGAAGAAAGAAAGAAAGGCTTTATTATATAAAGCTTAAACAGAAAAGCAAGAGTGACAGGATTTCCCTACCACTAAAAGATTATCTTCTTTAAATGTGTAACTTATGTTTGCTCTTCATGGGCAGATTGTGAGACTGTATGTTCAGCTCTCTCAAGAGGCATTTAGGACTTCAAATGCAATAATAAATTAATTTGCAAGATAGAGACAATAATGAGAGATTCGATTTCAAACCAGAGACGTGAAACTTTTGTGGAATTCTCCAACATTAAAAAGCATAAATGACAGCCTTATTTACTTGCGTAAATGAACCCACCAAGGAGGTAAAACACAAGATTGACAGCACTAGGAAGAGCAGCTCCTTTTTTCATCTCCAAAGAGATGTGACTTACACCAGGGTTATTGCCAGCTTTCCACCACGTCACTTGGCTACGCCAGTCCCCCGAGAGGCCAATGACAACAGAGCGAGGGCAGAGGAGAGACCTGGTGTGTGCAGGCCTCGCTCTTCCTGACATAACTGAGGTTACTCCTGGCAACCAGGAGGTGAGGGGTTGACACCCATCATCTCAGAAAGGAAACCATTCGTTTACTCAGAGGCCAGCACAAAGCTACCAGATGGGAACGGTTTTCTGTCACTGCCTATCAAGGCTGGAGCATAGCTCTCCAGCCTTCTGTGACATCAATTTTATGCTGAGAGCACAGCAGTCTCAAAAAACACTGAAGAGCCATTTACTTGTGAAGTATAAGAAACATCTGTCAGGGGCTAAAAGTGTTAAAGAAATGCTTAACTGTACATTGAGTTGGCAGAATCTTAGGCTCAGACTACAGGAAAAAACATTAGCAGTGAAAGTCCACAAGATTTATCCTAATTTATCAGATTACTTCCTCAGAAAGTCTCCTTTTGAACTGCTCTTCAACAGAAGAACAAATGTGTAGACTTCAATGCTTAATAAAGCTAAAAGCTTCTCCCTGGGGTAATTGAAATTTTTCTATCAAAGGGTAGATAGACCTGGTTGCAGCTGCAACAAAGAAGAAACATATAAAGCCAAGTGGAAAGCAGTTAGACAGCATTGGTGGTGTAGGACCATTGAACATGGTCTTGCTAATTGGAATCTATAGCACAGGACATTCAACTACATGCTGGGCAAATGACCCTGAAAGTTTCAAGTCTATCTAGCATAAAAAAAAAAGTTCAGATGTAAAAATAATCATAGGAATGATGGATTCTGTATCCTTGAATGGGCATAACCAACCAGAGATCTGGGTAACTGGCAAATTTCTTTTTTAAATAAGGCCCTTTGAGTCCCATATATGCATCTACTTTCACAAGCATTTCAAAACCTGTCTTCTAATAATTTCACACAGAGCTTTCAGAGCAGCAATGTTCAAAAGAATGAAAGTAATGAAACACAGCAAAGTTTTACATTTTTATTTCTGTACTTTGGGAAAATTCCTATTGAAGACAGAAGGCAGTTCAAATTGGAATTGCTTTACTGCCAACAAAAATGTGTGACTCTTGATCTAATGAAAAATTAGAGAGATTGAAAAGCAGAAGTAGACTTAGGAAAGATTTCAGTTACAGCAGGATGCAGCCCTTATTGCATTTGTAGTTCAAACTGTGATCTCTAAGGAGATCTAAATTGCTCCGGAGTGTGGAATTTAGGGTATTTGAGACTTTATTTTCTCAGAGGAACAAGTATGGGTAGCTAAGACATCAGGTTTTATTGTCACGCGCTTAGAAAACATATGTTATTTTAATTTAAAATAAAATGTCATTTAATGATGAAAATGTTAAATTCTTAAAACCCTTGTCACATGAATTAAAAAAGTTGCTCAAAATGGTTCCATAAAGTGGAAAGTGTGAATTTTTTTGAAGCCTCCAGTCCTGTAAACTGATTTGGATAACCATACTTTTATTTTATACAGAACAAGCTGCTGTATTTGTTGATGTTATCAGTACGTGACAACTTCTAAATAGTTGTTGTCACATGCTCTGTACCTTTGCGAGCACCAAAGTATTTCTGGGAAGTGAAACAGCTTCAACAGCAAAAGCTGGAATCGCACTTCACACTAACACACAAGGATGTCAGAAGCAGCTACCTACAAACACTGTGTGTGTGCTTTGGAGGTGAAAGACCCAACTGAGAGGTGGAGAATCTTACCTTGGGTGCAAGACTGCATTACAGGGCTGGGCTGCTTCCCATGCAAACACTACTTCATTCCAGCTTATTCCGGTGTCTTGATGTGACGTGGCATTGACTGGCTGCTACAGACACGGGCACACAGTTCAGAGAGTAAAAGAACTGCAATCGAATTCCTGCCCCAGGACAGGAAAAAGAAGATTTTACCTTGGATGTTCAAAATACAAGTTAATATTATGTTAGATATGAATTAATCTCATGGGTCTATATTGTTGATGTTTGCAACCATCTCTTCTCCCATTCTTTTTTAGTGAGAAAAAGCAGGTGAATATCACAGGTGACCATCACGTATTTTCACGTGTTCCCCAGAACTGCTCTTTCTCTCTTGGTTTCCCTCATCTATCACTCATTTTATCTATCCTCCTTTCTTACCTCATCTTTTTCATTCATTGAACCTTTTTCATGGAAGAGTTTTGAATTTTTCTTCCACTGTCATTTGAACTTTTCTTCCTTCTGTTGTTTTTTCTCGCTATTCTTGACTTTTCTCTTTTTATCATTTGTCTCCTCCTTGTTCCTTTTTGTGCATATTTCATCCGTTTGCACTAATCCCCCTCAGCCCCTCCGTTTGACAGCTCTAATGTAGTTGCAGTCAGCCACTTCTTTTCCACTGTCTAAAGCAGCATTTTAAACGTTGAACAGAGGAACTCCCTTCCAAAATCCATCAGGAAAAGTCCAGGGCTGGACATATCACTCCACTGAGACAGAACAAAACAAGCAGGCACATACAGCTGTGGTAAGAGCAGGTCAAAGCTACCTCAGCTCTTTGGGTTCAGCTGATGAGCCTTATGGCAACAAATCATTGGTGAAATCACGTGCTGCAGTGTCTAATACGCCAAACAGCCAACAGCATTTGGCATCAGGGGATCAAACAACTGAAAAAAAGGAAGTGGAAACATGCCAAAGGCATGACGTCCTGAGCACTCATGCAATAATTTTACTGATTAGATCAAAAGAATGGTCAGTTTTGTTGTATTTATCAGAACTGTCTATTTTATCACCAAAGTAGCTTAACGAGTTCCCTTTTTCATCTCAACAGACAGGCAGTCTGGGAAAACACTACGCTATTAATAGAATGGTATTTTTAGAAAGATGGGGGGAAAGAAAAGGCAAGAGTCCAGATTTTATCCCACCCTCTTCAATGGCATCTGTGATACAACTGGAACACACGTACCAGAGGAAGGTCATCTCAGTTGAAAGAGCAATTACAGAAGCCACAGGAAACATTTGAACTTCTTGATAAGTCCCTTCGCTGAAATACTCCCTGTTCCATACTGCCTCACCCCATCTACCAGCACAGATGGGTATGAGGGAATGTAGAGTTGCATGACATGAGTTACTAGCTACTTCTTGCAATCATCAAAATGTGCATGTTTAATCCCTTAATCTGAGTATTAGTATTTAATTTCTTAAATCAGTGCCTATGACTAAAGTAATAGAAAAAGTTCCCCTGATTTTTTGAGGGAGTTGAATGCAGTGCATTCGGGGAGAACAACTGATGTTGAGATCCTGACACTGACACATCAACATTCCAGTACTGTCTTTGTAAAATGCTTATCTTTGCTCCTAGGGCACTCAGGTTCTGTATTTATCTGCAGTTTCTTTACATATGCACATGACAAACGTACAACAAATCATACATGTGTAATTTATATATACATATAATATATGTCTGTTGCTCTACAGATGGGACTTTTCAGAGAAACCAGAAAATACGTGTACACAGAATGCTTTACAGTATTGTTCTGCCAACAAATTTGAGGAAAAATTTCTTCTTGACTCCTTCCTTTCCTGAAGAGCACAAATTAAGCCAACTATTAAGTCATTCATATATCTTTTCCATTCAGATGCTAAATAAAACACCTGTCTAAGTACTTTGCTGTATCGGAGCCTTCAAAAAGTTGAGTGCGGCAAGACAGAAACCTGCTTTCAGAACTCTCCACAGCAGAGTGCCTAGAGCTGACAACTGATCTCCTTTTGAAATGAATTGGTTTGTGCCATAGATTATATCAGGTAATCCTCTAGGAACATACACAAGCTTTTCAGTTTGTTTGCTGGGTTTCACACAGATGCATTGCTAACTTCTTCCTGCCTCCAAGTTCCCTCCTCTCTCTTCCATACTGCATTTCTTCATCGGGATTGATGTGCATCCCTCTGCTACTCCAGGCACACCTTTGTTTAAGCGCTAATGTTTCACGTTGTCATGTCCTGTGGCTCTAAATTTCTATACCTCAGATCATGTATTTATGGTAGCAACGTGCCCCCTGCCCACCCTCTCTCACAAATTCTGCTCAGGGCTTTATTGCCTCTTTTTTAGAGCAGGCCCTGACTTTAAGAAATTAATACTAATACTCAGAATCAAGGATTAAACCTGCACATTTTGATGATTGCAGGAGGTAGCTAGTAATTCATATCACATAAATCTATATTACCTGAAACCCTGCTCTGGTCCAGTCCCACACTAGAAATGCAGATATCTCTTTACATAACACTGAAACTAAAAGTTGGCCCAGGTGCCAAGTCAAAACAAAGGTAGTCTGGACTTGCCTGAGAACCAAACAAGACCAAAATTGGATCAGTTATAATGAAAAACCCTATTTTCCTCTCCTGGTTTCCACTGAAAGACAGAATTTCAGAAGAATTTCAGAATTTCAGAAGACAGAAATTATTTGGGTTTATGTGGGTGGCAACAGGGATAGGAAGGACATAACTCCTAACACTTGTAGATGAGAACTTCTGTGCTTGGACACCTGAAGTTAATTCTGTGGCAGGTTTTCCCACACTATTACATCACCATGACTGCAGACGAGCAGCAAGGTCCCTCTGGAGCTCACTGCATTTACTTCCCGGCTTGGAACAAAGTCAAGCACAAGGTTAGTTTGGACCAGCTGCATCCCTACCAGCATTCAAAAGAGGCAGATGCAAAGTGATAATGAAAATTAGCAAACCAAGCCAACCCCATGAAAAGTTGGATTGTGAGTGGATGAGCTTCCACCTATTGCATAAAGTCCATTAAGCAGCAGTGTTCTCACTGGAGTTCATTAAAATTTCAGTAAAATGATTCTGCAGTTTCTTTGCACGGTGCCAGGATGAACATTGAGTTTACAGCAGGCATTGTCTAGTGCTTCTCGTTGCTTTTAGAATGGCATCAAACTTTTCATTTCATTTTCCTTACTTTCCTGTGCTGCTACTGACAAAAATGGGAAGACCAGTCAAGCAATGGTAAGGCAGAAGTTCATCCATTGTGAAAAAACAAGGTTCATATGTTGTCATTCAGCATGAAATTACTTTCCCATAGTACTCTGTTGCCTGGATGTATATTTTTTCTTTTGCTGAATATGCACGTCATCTTGTGGACTCTGAACAAATGAAACCTGAATGATATTGCTCATCATTACTTCAGCATAAACACAGACTGTAATCAAAACAATTTTTAATATTGGTTCTTGGATGTCTTCCTTATATAATTTAACTAGATCAGTGGCTTTTTTCTTTTTTAGATGGCAGTAACAGGAAGTAGAATACAATAGTAAATACCTACTGCATTCTGTGGATTCTCGACACTTTTTATCCTTCTGAACACAGGAGATTTTTAACCCTATACCTGCAAATCACCTTAAGTTCATTTTGTCTAGAAAGATAAATGTGAGCGCTATCATCTGTAATACACAAAAAATAAATTCAGTCCATAGGTTTTTCCCTTTAAAGGTAGGTGTAAATGACTGCAAAAGGTCATTTACAGTAATAGGAACACTTATGATTTATTCTTTCTCTGATTTCCATACTAGACAGCGGGCTTAAAACTGCAACGCACAAAAATGTTTTTACACACACTCACTTAGCAACACCTTTCATGGGTCCTATTTTCAGAAGCAGTGTCTGCTTACAGTACTTGCAGATGTGGCTGGGCACGGTTCAGCAAACCTCCAGACAGAAATTCATTCAGTGGAAAAGGTCAGGAATGCAGCTGTGAAAGGCTGATGAAAAATGGTAGAGATTCTTCTTCATCTCAATATTCAAAGAGTGCAAAAATCACAGCGAAGTACAAAACAAAGCAAATCAAAACATAAGCTTTCCGAAAGGAGTTTTCTACAACTATGGGCCCTTTACACAGCCCAACAGGATGATCTGTATCGAGGCCATATGTCTTTATACCAGTGTTGTACTACAGGATAACAGATCCTCTGCTCTACTTGCACAGGTTTACTGGAAGTAAGTTTACAAGTTTCATAGACTTCTTTCTGCCACCCAAGTACAATTTGTAGAACAAAGAAAACATACACGTAAATGAGCAAACTTGGAAGCGGGTAATTTTTCAGAAGAACTTCTCCAAGACTTTTGCTGAGTTGTAACGTGATTTTGTTATTTGGTAACACGAGACCAATATAATCTTATCTCATAATATCTTTCAAATATCCACCTGTGTTTGTCTCCACTAAGAATTAAGGATGCTACAGAGCATCTCAGTGCTCCCTGTTTCCTAATTTTCTGCTAAGGTTGGAAGTCTGTGGATGGATGTCTCTCATAGTCATAAGCCTTCTGCCAACATTTCAGAATGAGCAATGGAACCAAAAAGGTTTTCGTTCACTTAAAGGCGAAGCTCGATTAATTTTTTATCATTATTTTGGTTTTTATGGCATGAGCTGCTAAGTGTCAGCACTTCCCTTCACTGAATGGAATGTAAGACCCAGGTTGCTACATTGTAAGTAAGAGCATAAGTCTGAATTCAGTCGACCTTGGGTTTTGCCTATTTTTTTTAACAAAATGTGCTAAGAAAGGATGCTTCTGGGTTTTTATGTAACAGAAAGGTAGGAAATGTGCTCAGAAAAACAGAGAAATGACCCTTGTTCTGGTATCAGAAAAGGCACTCAATGGGCAGCAAAATAACTGATAGTTTAAAACTGCAACATCATTTTCAAACAATTTTTCAGCCTACTAGTAGCGTAAGAGGGATATCAATGTGTGCATCTTTTTATAGCTAAATATAATCTTACTTTATGAGATCTAATCTGAACAGTTATGTTGTTGATTTTATTGTTGTCTCAGTCCTGCCCAAGTCTGAAAATAGCTAAAATTCTTCTGCTTTTGGGTAAGATAAACATTTAACAGAGTCTGATGTCAGAAGGTCCCAGAATGACAGTTCCATTGCGACCTTCAGTTACACAGACGATTCCATTAATTCATTTATGAACTAGAGCATACTCGATATTGATTTAAAAATTGATAGTGATAGGAATCTAAAAATGCCTGTATATTTTTCCTACCCAGATACTTGCAGATTGTGGACAAAAATCACTTTTTCAAAATATTAAAACTCTGCAATGATACTATTTCACCGTGAGTTACATTTTCAATGGTTTTATGGCTTTTTCCTGAACCCTCTCTAGTATATCCACACACTTACTGAATTTTAGAAAATGGCATTTGGAAGGATGGGGGTGTGGGTTGGTTGTTTAGTTGTTGGAATCAATGCTTGCAAAGTTTTCTCTCTTGAAAATGTGGTTTATATTGCTCATGCTATATCACCATCATAAATGCTTTTTCCATCCTAAATAAAGTAAGCAGGCTTTATTAACTTCCATTAATTCATTTTGAAAGGCTGTTCCAGAAACGTCTTCAACCTCCCATTGTAAACTTGTTTCCATATTAAGTCGATTAATGGTCAGTCTATACCTTTTGGGGAGTCTTTTTGCTAGTCATGTTTTCTGTCTTTTATACTTCAGTCTCTCATGGATCATTATCCCCTCTGTGTGCCTCGATGTATTGGAAGACAACATCCTAATCCTTCAGTGTTTAATGCTTCACCCTTCATTTTGCTCACTGAAATAAGGGAACCCTTTTTCTGCTCTTTCCAACCAAGGGTCCCAAGGATACAGAATCCTGCAACTTCTGACTTAGCGTCCTTCTGGCATGATGCAGCTTGCTCTGCCTCCTGAGCTGTGGAATTTCAGAGAGGACAGAGAATGGTTCAACCAGACTTACAGAAAGCATCTCCTGGACCACATCAGCTCTAGGAAATGAAAGTGGCGGTTTCACTGTGGGTGTTGCAAAACGAAACTAAAAAAAAAGAAATTGAAATGAAAATGAAACCTTATGAAGTCTCATTAAAGAAGTTGTAAATAGCTACTGTCAGAGGAATTCTTGAGTTCTTGAATGTGAGTAAAGATCCCCCCTTTACTTATTTCATTAAATGTTTAAAGCAATTTAATTTAGTAGTTACTCATAATTTACATTTACGTGAAAACTAAGTTTAGAACAGATTCATCATCTACATTCTGGCTGCTGTGCTGCAAACTATATGGCCCACAACCTGCTGAAACCCTCTTCTACCCCATTTAACCCAGGTACAGCAATCTGCCTCAATATTAACATGTAAACAACCCTGTCCCTTTAACCACTATCACCCTCACGCTTCCAGAAACACAAACTTTATCAGGCAAATTCAGATGCAGATTGCATTGGCTCAAGCCAGTTCTGGTTATCATTAATGCCCAGAACTGTCCCCCAGTTTTGCAAATGTGGACACCCAGGCACCTCACATAGTTCTGGGGTAATTTTTTTTATCCATGTCCTGTTTTTACTCCTAAGGACAGCAGCTCATGCATCGTTTATTTCTGGGTGAGTTTTTTGGGTTTTTTTTTGTTAACTCCAGACACCATTTTTTAGCAGTTGACATTGAGACTCTGTGCCTTGGTAGCCGAATAAACGAACCAGTCTATTCAATCTTGGAGTAATGAGAACTTTTGGCATAGAATTTTTGTAGCACAGCTGTTTGCTTCACATTACCTGGTTCCTTACTTTATCCTGGAAAATCCTGAGTGGCCTCTGCCAACAGGAAAGGAGGCACCTTGTTTCAAGAAGGGCTCTCTTGCCCATGCGTGGCCTAGGCACCATGGACAGGAAAAAATGTGGGTAATTCATAAAGATTAAAACAAAATTTAGAATAAAAGGTACCCTCCAAAATTTATGTGGAACAAATATTATGCAAGAATAAGAATATTCATGCATGCAGCATGGGAAAAAAAAGTTCATGTTGTTGAACCCGTGTCTCTCCTTCAGTTACGGCACATCAGAATCACAGAATCATAGAAATGCTGAGGTTGAAAAAGACCTCCAAGATCATCAGGTCCAACCTCAACCCAGCACTGCCCTGTTCACCACTAAACCATGTCCCCAAGTGCCAGCACCACACATTCTTTGACCATTTGCACCTCCTTAGCCAGTAGCCAGATTTCTCAACGCTTTTTGGCCTTTATTATCCAAAATCCTCACCCCTCTGACAGACATGGTTACAACTGGCACAAAAGCAAGATGAACATGAAGAAACTAAAAATGAAAACATCTGATGGGTAAAATATCATCATGTCCTCCTGGTCATTTGGGGCTGATGCCCAATGGGAAAGGGCATTTGAAAGCATTGCTATTGTAATGGCTTTAGGCTGAGATGGGAGATTCAGGTTAGATATACAGAAAAAAATGTCATGGTTAGGGTGGTCAGACATTGGAATAGGTGGCCCAAGGAGGTGGTGGTCACCATCCCTGGAGGTGTTTGAGGGGCATTTGGATCTGGCGTTGGGTGATGTGGTCTAGGGGTTGCAGTGGTAGTGCTGGGTTGATTGTTGCATTTCATTATCTTAGAGGTCTCTTCCAACCCTGATGATTCTATGGTTCTATATTTAAAACTATTGCAAAAACACATGCATTTGGCACAGGTACAGGCCGTTCATCAGGCTCTGCATGACTAAGCTTATGCGAGCATCCAGCTCACAGCACAATTCACGTCCCAGTGTGTTGGGAGGGCCAGCACAGCACAGGCATTTTATACTTTTTATTGTTTCTCTCGGCAGCAGCACACGGGGAAGGCAGGCAGGCAGGCAGGCAGGGCAGCCCCGGGGTGTGAGCAGGGCGGGGCAGGGCGGCCGCCCCGGGGCCGGCGCTGCGTGAGGGACAAAGCCGAGCTGGGCGCTGGATGTCGGGCACCATCTTGACCGCCCCGGGCGGAGGCTCGGGAGCCGAAGGTGCCCCCTCGGGCGCGGCCTTTTGAGCGGCGTTCATTGCAAGGCACGGCCCGCCCCGCACCGGGCCCGCACCGCATTGTCCCCGCACGCAGCGCCTGCCGCCCCCCTCACGCGGCCG
>VZTA01028240.1:103450-142632 GCA_013398855.1 Mohoua ochrocephala | reverse complement strand
CTGCGCGTAGGGGAGGTTCGTGTGTGGGGAAGGCAGAGCCCTGGCGGGGCCGGAGGGAGCAGATGCGCGGCGCGGGGATTCCCTGAGCCTTCATATTGGGAAGGGTGGGTGGGCGTGTGGGGGGGTTGGTGTTGGAAGATGCAGGGGCTTTTGGGTGGCATGGGATGAACCGGGGCGATAATAATGACTTTAAAATATTTTAAATGATTTTTTTTAAGATTTCGAGTTTATTTATGCCTTCAGAAATCTTCTTTCACCATCACCCTCCCTGGAATGTCAGGATGGTACAGGATCAATGCAGAATACTCTCAGCTGTTGCCTGTCAGTCATTTTCCCCTAAGCCTGGCTTCAGATGTTTAAGAATCCCAGCTCTTTTTATGGCAGTAGGCTCCTGTCTTCCTCTCCAGAAGGGCTGATTCCAGCCAGTATTGTGAGCACGCAGCGTGGCTGTGTTCTGGGAGGATTTAATCTCGGGACTCTCTTTGGCTATTGTGCTGAACCACATGCACAGTGGCATTGCACAGGCAGTGCTGCACTTGGTGTGGGGGTGTCCCTTTTAATTCCCCCTCCCCCCTTCTGAATTTCCTGTGTGCAGCTGTGGATTTGGCTTGGCAATCGTGTGGTGATTGTACAGTATGTGGAGGCAGTTGGGTGTAAGGGATTGTAACCAGCTGACTTCAGGAGTTAGTTCTTTCAACTGGCCAAGACAAATGGGAGATATCCTTATGAGGAAAGAATGCAGTGGGATAAGCTGCATCCCCTTGGTAGGAAACCCTCTGAAATTTTTACCAAAATCAGTAGATAATAAATTTTATACATTGGATAAATTTTTTGTTCAACTCATGTTGAAGTGTCATGCAGAAACCCACGTCAGAATCATTTGCGTCTAGAACAGGATGCTCCTAAATAGAATTGATTTTCTTTTTCCCCTCTGAGTATTAAGAAGCCCAGAATTTGGAAACACTTTTCGTAGCTTTCCATTTTATACCTTGTGATCTTGGACAACTTTCCAAATGATGGATCGGTTGTTCTTGTGCTTAAGAGGCATTTCAGACACATGGGAGTATGAGGCGTGCTGAATTTTTGGGCCGAAGGGATCCGTGTGCACAGAATTTGCTACAATAATCCTGATTTAAAATCTGCGAGGATGACATCTCCTCCTAAGTCAGTGAGAATTATCAGACTTGGATTAGCACCATCATGTGTTTTAGCCCCGTGAATAGTGACTTTAAAAAGCAGAAGTTTTAATTAAAAATGGCATAATGGCTTTGAGATCAATGAAGTGGGGATTAAGTCCAGTGATGGCATCTTCATGGTGGATGAAGGCAGGTTAGAATGATTGGATGCACAGTGATCAAAGCCCCACCTCAGAGTAATCCACTCTTAATGTGGAAGGGGAATAAACACACAACCTCCAGAAAAAAGACCCCCAAAGCCAAATCTTTCAAACGAACACAATTTTAAAAGATTATTCTTGTGAGTTAAATGCAGTGAAATGTGTGTGTCAGTGACTCCACTTTGTGAGTCTTACTCTTGTGGAAGGCAGAGGTTTTGCATTTATTTTGGAACTAGGTAACACTCCTAGGTCACTTGCTGTTTAAAGTGACCTAAAGCAAAGGGGTGTGTCAGTCTCTTTTAGGAAGTGTCCCATTTTGGACACCAGTAGCACTGATCATTGCAAGAAAATGACAAGAGGCTCATCTCTTCTAAGCTGTGTGACATTCTATGGAAGGTGGCAAAAGTTTTCTGAAGACAAAAAGCAGAATTTTTAAGATGGGATGAGATTTGAGGTTTGCCCTTTGAACAGTCTGATTAATTAGCACGGCATAACCCCAGGTAAATGAGATCAGAAAGAACCTCCTATGCCAACAAGATAAAAACTAAAATAATTATGTAAACAATTACATGAGAGATTTTTCTTTTAATGAGTTGTTACTGTGATCTGCAACTTAGCTGCAGTAGAACAAAGGTAGTGGTTAAATCTATTGGAGCATTGCAGTGGGTTTTCACTACTTCCTAGAGGTATGACCATGGTAAATGGTACTCTTTATAGTTTCTTTAGTTCCTCTAATAATTGCTCTTCAGTTTTTACAGGAAATTCTTCATAAGTGTAGGAAGAACATACATGACATGTATACAGTATGGTTGCAATAATTTGGTATGGAAAATTAATGCTCTTTATTAAAATTCATGCATCATGAAAAGCATTTTGAGTTTTCATGTATCGGTGGACAGTTATGGTAGATTCTAAGGTAATTAAAAAATTATACGAGAAAGCATATTATGATCTAATTTTAAACTTGTATTTCTAAATCACCAAACTAATTTGTGATTTCTTTTTTCATTTGCTTTAAAGAAGTAATATAATCCGGAGAACAGGACAGCATTTACCGTGTATTTTATTCCAGATTCTCAGCCATTACACAGCAGAGCCCGTGTTTAGCCACTTCCTGCAGCTCAGGAGACTTTACATATATCACAATATTTAGCACCCATTCCCTTTGGAGAACAGATGGCACTGGTGGGGCTCGAAATGGTTGTGGGCTTCTGAAAAATGGGGAGGTTTGTGCTGTGGAACAGGGGAGAACAGACAGGGTTGCTGAAGACTACTGGTTAAGGGTTTGCATATATTAAAGGTGCTCTGAGGGCTTCCTGAGAGTAGAAAAGTTGATGCTTTCTAGGTGAGGACTAGATGGCAGGAAAGTGTTTGTCTTTGGGACATTAGAGTAGACTTTTTTAATGTATGGAATGGTCAAAAATACCTGGATTTCTTTGGCTTCTGAACGTGTTGAAGAGAGTGAAAGCTGAATACTCCCAGCCTTGTCTTGGCCTGCCTGCAGTGTTTTCAGGATGATGCTTCACTGTGTCATTAAGATGATGAAGTAATTCACAGAATCACAGATGGCTGAGGCTGGCTGGGAGTTCACCTGGTCCACACCTCTGCTCGTGTGGGGCCACCTGAAGCCAGTTGCCCATGTCCAGATGGCTTTCGAGTATTTCTGAGGATGGAGACTCTACAGCCTCCCAAACAACCTGTGCTTCTGCTCAGTCACTCTCACAGTGGGGAAAAAAAGTTTCCTGACATTCATGCAGAAATTCCCATGTTCCCATTTGTGCCATTGCCTCTGGACCTGCCAGTTGTGGAGGGTCTTGGAAGAACAAGACAAAAACTTCTGTTTTACTCAGTATCTCCATTACTTTATGTGCACACTTATTAAGAGCCCTGGTGGTGCACATTATTAATGATTTCCCATGTCAGCTTCCCTGAAATAGGTTGGGCCTTACAGTAAGACCAAGGTACATAAATTGAACATCAGATCAATTCCTCTGACTGAGTCTTTCAGTGGCATCTGAACAGCTCTGGAAGATCCGTTGTGTTCTTCCTTGTAGGGACTTAGCTGTGCTGGAAAATGGGCTCTGGTGTGCTGCAGGCCCTTCTGTTCTTAAAGTTCTGCAGTAGTGGCTGTTTAGATTATGCAAGGGGAAAAAAAATGAAAACATGAATTAAAATGGAACTCAACCTTAATTTACAGGTTCTGAAGTGCTTCCTTGTTGGCCTGTTCCTCTCTCAAGAGGTGCAGTTGTTCTGGTAACAGGACTAAGCAAAGTTCTGGTAGCAGGAGTTGGCATCGGCCTCAAGGCAGACACAAGCCAAAATATTACTAAGGGGAAAAAATGATGAATGAGGAGTACACACCATTTCTCCACATGTAGAGCCAAAGCTTGATGAGCAGCTCGGTGGGAGAGAGAGCTTATGCATCAATAAAATAATAATTATTTTTTTAATTTTTCTTAAAATTTTTAATTAGTGGCTTTGCAAACAACTTGAGTTGCTCTGAGTGGTTTTTAGCTTGATGGTTATTAAAATAGGAAATTGTCATTAGGAGTGTAGCTTACACACTTTTCATACCCAATTACTACACCAGGAAACTGTAACTGGAATGACCTTTTTTTTTCTCTCTCAAGATCTCAACTGTGTTAAAATTGTCAGCATTTTTTTATTACATCTAGCCCTACATCTCTATGGGTGGGAAATTCGAGACGTTTTAGAGTTATTCCTGATCGGTTGAAAGTTGTGTGGAGTCTTGCAAGAAGCAGCTGTGGTCATTGTTGCTGTTGATGAACTGTTTGCTTGAGCCTTTTAGGCTGATAGACGGGAGATGCCAGAGGGAATGGTTATTGATTGCTGAGGTACATGATCAGTGGAGGGTGTCTTCCAGAAGTTTTGCCCTTTTGGAGGATGCATATGAAGCAGTGTAAGGAATGAGTCATGGAGACTTCCATGAGTAAGCCCAAACCAGGGGATTCAGTGCTGAGGCTCTTGCACAACTGTCAGAAGTATCCCTGAATTTACGTGTGATAATTGTGATTGTGGATGGAAATAAGCAGTAATGTCATAAATAAAACTGTGGTTTCTAAAACTGATGTGATGGTTCAGGATATTTTTCTTTCCTGATACCTGCTTGTAATGTTTGTATTTTGCAGTAAGCCACAGCTGCTTGCTTTTATCAGTTCCTTGTATAAACAGGTGCAGCTAGTCACTTGTAATGAAAATAATACCAAGTTCAGTCTTTCTTGTCCAGTGGTTTGATTATTTACAAGTTTCCTTTGTTTGCTTTAGTTTCTTTTTTTTTCCTTTGGGGGCTCAGCATGAGATACATCCCTTAGTAATAATTATTTCATGTGTTTGTTACATAAAGCAGTTGCGTTTCAGTGTTAGTTAGAAACGCTAAGGGTTCTTGCATCTGAAAAGGAGTGAAAGGCTTGGTAATTGGATATAGGCTGCTTGACCTTTATGTCCCTGGTTCAGAAACAGTCCATGGTACCAGATGCCGAAATGTTTGCTGTTTGAAATTGGCTCAGCAGTGGGTAAGGAGATATTAATACAGTTTTAGTGTGCAGGTATGCGTGACTCAAAAGCCAACACAGTGGCTGTCCCTGGAAAGAAAGTTTGCAGCTAAACTAACAGCACCTCATTTTTAGATTAGATCACCCTGCTTGGGGGTTAGATAAACTTACAGAAAGCAGGATACAGAGGCAACTTGGATTGCATCTGCCTGTTTTACAGATTTTGTGACTTTGCCTGGAACTGGGTTTAAAAAAAAAAAAAAAGTTATGTGTGCATATCCACACACAGACATACAGTTCACTGTAAGGGCACTTCGGTAAGTCTTGATCCGTTTATGTTATCAGCAGATCCTAATCCTAAATCCATGAGCAAAACCCAGGTAAAAGGGAAAGAGCGTGTGTGGGTGTCTGTTATGAAAGGAGGAAGTCTCAGCTGCAGTGATTTTGGTGCAAATGATTGGTCGAGAGTTTCCTGCCCCGTTGTTCACCCCGCACACCCTGTCCAGCCCTGGGTGAGATTTGCTGGGTCTCCCATCCCCTCCCTCTGCAGGTGCTGGTGTTGAGGGCCCGGCTCCTGCCAAGTGAGTGGCAGAGACAGGTCTGAACCCAAGAGCCTGTGGAGCCAGCAGGACATTAATAGCCTGTAGTACAGTACAGTCCCCTGCTCCTCCTGAGCTGGGCTGCTCCAGCCAGGGCATACATGGACTGCCAGAGATCCAGCTCACAGCACAAACGGAGTGACTGACACTAATATCTGGACAGGCCAAATCAGAGGTCCGGCAAGATGAAGTCATGTCAATTTTTCTTCCCCTCTTGCCCTCCACAGATTTGTGTGTGGTATAGAAGACACACAAAGGTTACGTGTAAGCTAACTTGCTGATACTACAAGTCCTCGCTCATTTTGTTGCCACTGCGTTTATTGATGATGGTCTTTATTTGGTTTATTTGGTGGTCTCCTGTTAGCTCTGCCTTGTCACTGGAGATGCATGGAATGATACTTTAGGAACGTAGTACTCTTCAAACTCAGATACTGGCACTATCCCTCTTAGGCAACACTGCTAAATTAATTTTCAGTAATGGAGTACCTTGTTCATTAGAGCAAAAGTTAAGGTGATGCATCATTACTTAATTTAGTAGAGAATGTTTTTGATACAGTATCAGGCGTGACTAGTGCAAATCTATTTATATAGGTTACCTCACGAATAAAGAACTCCTTCAAAACTCCATTATTGAAAACCAGGTTATTTACTTTTCTGTTTTATGTTCATCACACCTCTTCTGGAGAAACCCTTGTGAATTTATAGGATTTACTATAACTTTTCATGTAAAAAATCTGTTTTGTATTGTGAAATACTTTATTGTCACAGGTTTTTTTTGTAAAACCTTTTTTTTTTAAATTTAATAATCATAGGCTCTGTGAAGATTTTCTTTAAAAACTACACTAAATCTCATCCTGACACGCATGAAATCTCTTTCTGGTTTTATCTGGAAGTTATAAGTGACAGCTAATAATGTGTATAGTCAGGGTTGAAGGTAGGAGAGTCATAAGCAGGAAGTTTTGCTTTCAGAAAATATTCTAATGATACTTTTGACATCCTTCTTGACAATAATGAAATAATTTCTTAGAAAACTGTTTGAAAGCCATATTGAATTCTCATTATTTCTAGTTCTATTACAAATGGCCCATACAGTCCATAATACCTGATAGGCTGCTGTGCTTCAGTTGCTGTAAATGTGATCTCATCCCCACGGCTGTAGAGAAATTGATAATAGTAGGAAGTAATTGTACAGTGAGACTCTGATCAGACTTTTCAGACCTCACAACAATAAAATTAAATAATAAATATATAATTTTATTTAATACTTTGCATATGTGCATTTGTGACCCGAAGTGCATACTTGATAGATGTTATGCTTGATTATTCTAGGGAGTGAAAGAGTTTGGGAATACCAAGTGAAAAAGCTGTGCAGGTAATTCCAAGGCAGTTGCTGCCTACGTGTCTGCCAGCAGTGAGTCTGCATTGCATTCTCCTGTGGGAGGGAAGAGCAGTGTGCACACTTTGAACTGAAAGACTTCCTTCCATGAAGGAGTTCCTGAAACCCACATGGTGTTGTAAAATGTACAGACTCTTTATTGGAATTTGTGCTTTAGGTTTTATTTAAAATTGCCCCATGTTTCTGTTCATGCAGCTGACGTTTGTGCAGTGTCAGCTGTTGGTCGGCTGAGAGCCGTATGTCTGCATTACTGTTCCACTTCAGCTTTGGCATTCTTCAGTGAGACCTTAGCTTGAAAATTGGTTGTGACTATTAAACCTGTGTGTACCTTACACAGAAACTCACACTTCACCTGATAATGGGCTGATTGTCTTAAATCCTCAAAAGTCAGTGCAGTTGGATTCCTTTTTTTCACTTCTTTTACCAATGAAATCTGCAGTCAGTGGATTCATGACTTTCTAAACTCTACCGAGCATTAAGTTCTGCATGTTAATCAGATGTTTTATGGTACCTGAGTTGGAATCTCTCTTGATTCCTAAGTTGTACTTTTTAGCCAAGGAGAGAACTGAATTCAGTTCTGCAGAATAAATTTTTAGCTACTCTAGGCTGACCTTAGAAACACGTTGAGTACTGTGAGAACACAAGAGGAATAGAAGACCAGGTTCATCTATGAAATAAAGTAGAATAATGAGGCAGAGAATGATATTGAATCACAGACTCTTGGAATGCAGATAAATGGCTGTCTCAGGTAGGAAGTTAATCTCTCCCTGTAAATACTGCTGTCTGTTGATAAGTTGTCATGTAGCAGAATGCTGGGCTGCGTGAAGTTGGTTCTCAGTGCTGTGACTTCAGTGTTTTGTCCCTGGATAGAGTTTGGCTGAATTGTAGTAGAATAACTCCTATTTCCTGCACTGTATGCCATATTAATTTGTCCCCATTGCTGGGGCATGTTTGAAGGGACCCCTTGGTAGCATAAATTTGGTAGAAGTTCTACTTTGTTGCTGGCTTACACATGCCTTAGGCAGTCAATTTTTTTATGCTCTTTGCATCTTTAAACAGACTTAGCTTTATACTCCCATCCGGTTTCCTTGAAAGTCCTCGATTCTGGGTGTATTTTACTGTCAACTGTTTCACTTGCTTACCTTTCAAAGAAGGAGATTTTGCCTGCCTTCCCTTGCAGTGGCAGGATGGCCTTTGAGAGGGTTTATTTTATTAGGAGCACACTAGGTGGTTCAACAAGATGATTTCTGGTGACCTGCTTTGTTGAGGGTTACCAGTGTGCTTTCTGCTAGAACCACTCTTTTGTGTTGCTGACAGATGGGTTTGAGGGAAGCTCAGGGAGCAGAAAAGCAGGTTTTGAGCAAATGCTTTCAGAGCATTGGCCGAGTATGAGCTCAGGTAAGAGGAGATTTGTTTTTATAGGCCCTTTGCAGCCAGCTGTCAGTGTGGGCTCCTTTACTATCTGTCATTACATGGAGGGATCGACTGTGTCAAAATTTATCTTTTGCTGAGCTGACACATAATACCTCAGTGGGCTGGTTGCTCCTTGCACAGCTGAAATGTTCTTCGTCCTCCTCAGCTGGCAGTTTCTTAAGTGGATATAATCCATTCAGCAGATTTCCTGGAACTTCTCTTAACATAGCTATGCAGCTTTCTTACTCCTTTAAAACTGCAGGGTCCTCCCTGACCACCTCTGCTTGGGCAAATACCAGACTAGAGCAAAGGCAGGAGTAATGTTCTTTTTATCTTTTTTTAATTATTATTATTTTTTTCAGCATGCCTATCTTCCTTAATCAAGAAATGTAGCAGCTTAATTTCTGCGTGGATACTTGGGTGTAATTCTATGAGGCTGATCTTTGTCTTTAGGTTTTTGGCATAATCAATGCCCCCTAAATATAAGCACAAAAAATCCATGGAATACTGTATTCTCTTTGTTTTCCTGGGAGGTCCTACAGGCATTTGGCCTCATCCAGTCCCCAATTTAGTACCTGAAAGATGATACCATAACTAGCTGTGTGGCAGACTCCACTGCCAAATGTGATTGAAACTGGCTGCCGTACTGCTCGGAGGGACAGTTGTTTGGGATTCAGTTTGTGTTAGGAAGAACAGCAGTGAAGCAAACAGTGCTGTGCACAGCTATTTGAATAACTGCCCTTGCCTGGACCTCGCTCATTTTGTTCCTGTAAGACACCTGTGCACACCTGTGGGTAAAGTAAGAAACTCTGGATAATGTGTTCAGTTGTGAATTTGCTGGTCAGATTTGAGCAGTCATTGGGAGCAATCCCTGTGCTCTGCACGTCTTGGAATAGGCAGCTAAGAATATCAGCAACCTCGTGCAAAGAGTGGGAGTGTGTCTTGGAGCTTTCCTAAATTGGAACCTCAGTGTTAGTGGTGGTCTTGGCTCAGGTTCAGGCTGTATTGAAATTGCTGCCTTTTTGCTTTCACATGCATTCTTGTAACAAAAATGTTTTTGTTTTAGGGATTTATCAAAGATGTTCATGAGGACTCCCTCACAGTTGTATTTGAAAACAAGTAAGTATTTTAATTTTAAAATAATCATCTGAATATTAGGTTATTTTAGTTTCGTACTTTTGCTGATGTTTTTTGTTTAATTGTTTTGCCTTTAAGAGGAAGCAGATTTCAGTAGATGTAGTTCTAGAAGTACAGGCTGACTATTCTGTTCAGCTTCCATGAACTGCCTTCTTGAATCTGTATCAGAATTCAGCTCATCAGTTACACAGTCCTGTACATTCTGTGGTATCTTTAGTGATGCCCATGGATGTGACAGCCAAATTTAATTAACATAGGAATCAGTGTCACAGGCTTGATACTCTTACAAGAAAGCAGAAAAAAGTGGAAAATACCAAAGTACTCAAATCGGCCATTCTGTGTCTACTCTCTGGAATGCTGGTCACTGTTCTCAACCAGAGAAAAGGAAAAATATCCTGATGGTGATATTTTTTTCTTTTAACTATTAGGAAGATAAATGTACGTATATATCCAGTCAAAAGGCCTATCGTTTTTGGGTGGAAAAGAGTGCAGATCTGTTAGCAAATCTTGAGAAAGAATTATCCATGAGGCCCATTTCATTTAACATATAAACACAGCAGTACTGCTAGGAACTTGTAGTGGCAAGCCAAGGATAATCCATGGGATGGTAAAGTACAAATGAGTACCTGTTGTTCAGCGTTCTGACTGATAGCACTGTGGATTACCTGGGAGATTCCAGTGCTAATTCCAAATACTCTGTGAGCTACATCCTCTTTCCTGTTTCCCTTCCAGTTACTAGGTGGAGATCCTATAAAATGTGTCAGCTTTTGATGTGAAAATTGTTACTAACCTTTGCCAGCTCTAACCTGTAGATTAGTCTTTGAGCCTTTCTTCAAGAAAGATTGCTGGGTAATAAAGGTAATACTAGGGAGTGTGCAAGTGTGTCTTTATAAACAGTATTTATAATCCTGATGATGTAATCCCAGGTGTGTATGTGTGTGTACATCTACACATGTGTGTGAAAAGAAATCCTTGGAGTGGGGGGGACACATAAGTAATCCTAAGCAAAGTAAGTAATCCATAAGCAAAACCCAGTGTTTGTTTCTTTCTAACCTATGTTTTCTAGTCCTTATTTTTTGAAGACAGAAGACGAGGTGGCAACCATAATTTATACTGACACCGAGGTGGTTATGGAAGCTGTGTCTGTCTCCTAGGTTTTCATACCCTCACCCCAAAACACAACAAACAGAAAAAAAAATTAAACCGTTCATCTTAGCCATGGTCTGAGAAGATATGACAAATCTTCAGTTTCATCTTCACCATCCATATTACTTTCTAAAGAAAAGTGATTACTTCTCTTTGCATTCAAAGTATGTACTTTCATGTCAGAAACCAAGTAAGCTAAAGGAAGTGCCAGGGGTTCGCAGCAGGAGCTGAATTGTTGGCAAATGCATTTCTAGTATTTGGTATCTTTATCATCCATGTGTTTTACAGAAAGTCTGGCAGCAGCAGCCATGTTTCAAAAAGGATGAGCTGCAGCATATGTAGAGTGTTCTGTCGACTGAAAATAGATCTGATCAGGAAGGGTGTACACAGCCATTTATTCTGTGACGTAAATCTGATCAATTCTTACGCTTTTTACGGAGTTAAATTCATAAGGGCTTTAGTGGAACCGAAGTTGGCAAGAGTGGCCTGTGCTGAGAGCATCAGTGTTGTGATAGTGATTATCACTAACAAATACACACATCTACCCCACAATAGGCAGTCTAAACTGTCACTTTGCATTTTCTGCTATTGTTAGCCAATCTTTATCTACAGCTATTGTAAGGTTCCCAATGTTAAGTGTACCAGCACAGACTGCTAATGATGATTTTGTGGCCATAGCAACACGCCGTCTCTGGGCAGGTAGCCTTAATTCTTTTAAGAGATGTTTTCTGAGGGTAAGGAGGCAAAGGAACAAATGCAGAAGCTTCAGGAACTGGAAACCTTTATTACTGTTAGATGGAAAATTGGATCTTGAGGTGCATTTTCATAGAGGCTCATTGGAGTTTGAAGCAGCTGTATTGAAGGAGGGGCTTCTGTGTTGTAGGAAGCAAGAACCTCTGCTTTTTGTGATTTCTACCCTGTAGTTTTAAGCATCACTTCTGTCAGATTGTCTTAGTAGGTAGTTTGTAGACCATCACAAGTAATTTCTTAAAAACATCTTGTTTTACATTTCACCAGTGAGATGCTCCAATTCTGGACTTAATAAGTTTTGCCACCAAAACTTGGACTCATATTCTGAGAAATGAGCCTTCTGTGCACTTTTCCTCTGTGCGCTTCCTCCACTGGCAGGGAGGGGAAGGAAAAACCCAAACCATGAGAGTAGTAACTGTTATATTTGCAACAAGGGCAGTTTAATTGCAATTGAATTTTTTTGCCATCCTCCTTCACCATTTCTCAGAAATAAAATGTGATTTAATTAATGTTTTGTGGCCAAAATACCTTCCAGCCTCAACAAAAGCTATCCATGTCAGAGAATCCTTAAGGTTTAGAAAGGCTTGGGCTTGATCCTCTGAGATCAAGTCCAGCTGTTAGCCCTGCACCACGATGTTCACTAAACCATATGGCCAAGTGCCACATTCATGTGCCTGTGAACACCTCTGGGAATGGAGATTCCACCACCTCCCTGGGTAGCCCATTCCAATGTCTGACCACCTTTTTAGTGAAGAAATTTTTCCTAATATCAATCTAAACCTCCCTGGCACAACTTGACACCGTTTCTTTTCAGGTCCCTCTGAGCCTCCTTTCCTCCAGGCTGAGGCCCCCAGTTCCCTCAGCTGTTCCTCATCAGATTCCTCCCCCAGACCCTTCACCAGCATCCTTGCCCTTCTCTGGATGTGTTCCAGCACCTCAGTAATAATCTTCATGCATTTTTGTTGTTTTTCAAACCATAATTGAAAGAAAAAGTTTGTTATAGTGTCTAGATTAAAACTATGCGATACGTAACATCTTTGTTCAATGAGGTACTTGTGTGTAAGCTGTCCTTCCAGAGCAAACATGTAAATGTATCCACCTTCTTATCTAGGAAGTTGCAGAAGTGCCCTTTGCTCCCTATGCTCAGACTTGTTCCACTAACTTAGGCTGCTCTGTCTGCAGGTCATTAAAAGCAAGCAAAGCAAATGACTTGCAGTAATCCTTACTGTTGCAAGCTGGTTGGTTGGGTCTGATTCTGTTGGTGTCTAATTTGAATCAGGTGGGCAGAAATGATAGACATTGCAATGCTTTGACAGATACCATTAAAAGTCCCTCAGATACTCTAAATTAATAGGGTTTTTTTGAAAGGTCTTTTTTTCCCCTGGTTTTATTTCAACCTGTGTAGAGTCTTTAGTTGGGTTTCTGACTAAGAGTGAGGAACAGTTGATGGCATTCTATGACATTCACAGAGTAGAACGAAAAGGAATTTCAGGAGAACACAGTGGATTTAATTGCTCCAGTAGTCTTCATCAAATGTGCTGAAAACATACACTTCTACCAATAAAATACTTTTGTAGAGCCAACTATAGTAAAATAAATAGTCTTGCTGTACAAGAAAGTAAACCTTTATTTTGTATGCCTAGAAATCATTGGTGTTGTTAGGCAGATACAAAGGTATGTTACTGGAGAATGTCAGCAAGTTTGCAGGTGGAAAGTTTTGTTAAAGATTGGAGTCAGATTTTCCTGGAATACATAAAACTTTGGTGGTAAGCAGTTGAAATGTTAAATATGAGGAGGAGAAATGGATGAACCCCATAGTGGACTGCAAAGCTGAGCTTAAATCTGTATAAGGGCTCTGTGACTTAAGCAGTAGGAATGCTAAGTTCATCATGTAATGTCTTTCACTGGAGTTTTATAAAAGCCATTAGTTAAAATTTTCAGTTAATTTCAAAATTTTGTCATTAAATATCTTCCCCAGATACTTTTGTCTTGACACGATTATTTTGTTCCTTTGGTTGTAAGATTTGCTTTCTAGCAATAAGGAAACAGACTGGATTATATGGAAAGAATGAATTTTAATGAAACTCAGAATTCCAAAATTAAAACGAAGAAAGCAATAGGAAAATTGGAGAATTAATGTGTAATGCTTTTTCAACTTCCAGTTGGCAACCAGAGCGCCAGGTGCCCTTCAATGAAGTCAGATTACCACCACCCCCTGATATCAAGAAAGAAATCGGTGAAGGAGATGAGGTGGAGGTGAGTGAATGCTCATGAGCTGTCCTGGTCTGTAACTGATTGTCCACTCAAGGCAGTGGTGAGGGTTGTAAGGGCATTACCAAGGTGAAGGTTTAAAATGGAGCCTGTGTCTACACATGGGTTTATTAGAATTTCAGTGAAGCTGTGACATTTCAGTTTTCCCACAAAACTACCAGTGGAAATTTTTCAAAATCTAAAACTTAAAATAGCTGAGAAGGTTTTAATTCTGACACAAAATCTAGGCAGTTTTCTTTTTTGACCTGGAATGTAAAGTGTTGGAAATCTTTGATATGAAGATGTAATAAAGCTGTTCCGATAACAAGTTTTAACCCAGATGAAATGTCTGGTACAGTCTGGTAGGAAATTGTGTGAATTACAATGTTCTACAGAGAGAGAGTGTTAATAGGAATGATGTATTAAATCTAGAAATCAAAATGTGCATGCTCTTCTCCCTGCTCATTGTAGTATCAGTAGTGATCTAGTTTAGCTTCTGGGTGTTTTTCTGTACTTGTCCCTAAAATCGAAGTAATGAGTTTCCTTTCTTGAGGATGCCTTCATAGTTTTGGGCAACTGATCTAAGAAAAAATAGTATAGGTGCTGGGTTTTTCTATTCCTTTATTTGAAATACATTGCCTTTGTTAGAGGTTATATATAAAGGGTTATTTTCTACCTCCTTGCTATTGTAAAACTTGTTTAGTCTGCATGCAAATGACTTTGGCCTGTCAGAAGTGTATGAGGAGCAAATGAAACTTAAAGGTGAGAAAACTGGATTTCAGAAGTCCTCTGTTCTATGTCTGATCATGCAGTAACTTGGTAGCATTTTTTAATATGGAATATGTAGTCATGTGATGACTTGGTTTGTGTCAGTAGTCTTTGGTTTATCAAGTAAGCCAAGGGCAAAACAGAAATATGAATTGTGGAGTTAGTTCTATGTGTGGACTTCCAGTGTGAAGATAATGTTTGAATTTACTGAGGAATTGCCCCCAAAGAAGTGTTTAGCCAAGGTTTTGTCTTCCTTTAGAAATGTCCATGGAATTGTTAGTGATTTATGCAAAGCAGATCTGTGCACAGTCCTTGGGAGTAGAATACTGTTCCATTTTAATGAAAATTAGAAAATTTGTGTGGTTCTTTCTTCATTATACAGGCAGGTAAGTGAATTGTGTTTGTGTTTTCAGTGGTTCTGACTACTTTCATTTTCAGGTTTATTCCAGGGCAAATGACCAAGAACCTTGTGGCTGGTGGCTGGCAAAAGTTCGAATGATGAAAGGAGAGGTAAGTTATTTTAAAACTTAATGATTTCGTGCTTTCACATTAAATACGGTAAATAGAAGTTCTTGGCCATGAAAAAACTCTGAATGAAGTAATGCAAATACAAAAACATGAGAAAAGAGAATTATAAGTTGAGACCACTTTGGAATGACCTTTGCTGCATTGCACAGCAGAGGGTCGTGTCCTGAGAGCTGAGCAAGTGACTTCCATTATCAGCACTTTAATTGCCTGAAGGACTGAAGGCATGCACAAGGACAGGACTTCTAACAAACCTGATTTGTGGATTGAACTTGATGCTAAAAATGAAGTAAAGCACCTGTGGTTAAAACCTGTTTACAGTCCGTAAATGAAGCCTGCTGTAGCTATTGCTGTGTGTGGCTGTGGGTTGGTTTTTGTGTATGTGTTTCTACTGAGTGTAGTGGAAGGGCACTGCTTGTTTTGCTTTTACATATGTCAAGTTTTTATTTTACCATAAATAAATGGTTTGCAGCTGCCAAGTAAATTGCAAATTCAGACACTTGAGTGCATAGAGCTGCGGCAGTGTTTGACCTGGTCTCATTAAAGCTTTATTTTGTGAAAAGACAGCAAGAGAATCGAACTTCACTGTGGGAAGAGTCCTGTGTTTGATGCTTCTGCTGTATCAGAGTCCTAAAACTAAAGGAAACGGTGTTGAGAAAAAATAATTACCCAGTTTCTAATATTGTTTAAAAACTCAACAAATACCAACTTCTGTTGAGCTCTGTAAGGACAAGGTGGTAGTGAGCACCTCCCAAAGGAGGATTCTGTGTTTTGACCGTTGCGAATAAACAGCTCGTTAAGGAAACAAGATAAAAGGAGACAAACTGATTTAAATGATGGTTTGTCATTTGTGGCTAATGTGCTTTTCTTAAATGTCACAGAAATTTGAAATTCTGCTATCAGTTTCCTTGCTGTGCTGCTAATTTTCAGAAAAAGTCATAAAAGTAAAATTTTTAATTCTGATTTTAATTTCACTTTTATCCGATTCCTAATTTTCTAGTTTTTACAGGAAAAAAATGGTTTTTTCACCCTCAATGGCCAGGATTGTCAAATCAGTTGTTTTAAGGAGTTGTCCCTGTGAAGAACCTCACAGTTCATGTTGGCTTCTTTGTACTATCTTTAATATGGTTCCATATTTAGATTTTTTTCGTCAGAGTTAATACGAAATTCACAAACAGCCCATTTATCTAATGATTTGTTGCTTTGGGATTGTTGTGATATCCAGAATTATCTTTAACTATAGGAGTTAAGTTTTTAGAGCATGTACTGGTAGATCTCTTAAATTTAGTTGTAGTTTAGTGTTTATTGTTCATTATTGTTACTTGGGGTAATAATGGTACATTGATACATTTCAAAACAGCTTTATGTAATTAGGATGATACTTAAACTAAACTTAAAACTTGAAATTAGAAAAAAGTGTCATGACCAGATCGGTTTACATTTTCTGGATACTTAAGCAAATTGTGTTGAGACAAACAGATACCAATTTTGAGGGAGGAAGAGGTGAATGTACTGCAACACCCCTAAATTGCCCACAGGTGGAAGGGAGGGGAGGAGAAGGCTGCACCCCTAACCCAGAGCCAGGCTTCAGAGATACTGTGCACACAAGCTTCTTTAAACTTGCATGTGTTGGGTGGAAGCGTAGGAGTAGATTATTGGTAACTTAAATCGTCTTAGTTCTCTTGCCTTCCTAAATTTGGCAGTGTGTGTCAAAAAGATTGAGGTTTTTGTATTGATTTTGATCTCACATGATTCCCAGGTAGTTTGCCCATTGATTCATTGGATTTGCCTTGTTTGTTTGTTTGTTTGTTTTGAAGTGGTCCAGAGTAGCTATTTCTGTGAAGAATTATTCTCTGTTCGATATTTTTTAGAATTAGAGCCCCAGTAAACACTTTGGGTTTTGGAACTTGAATTGAACTGAACTAATGAAAGTATTTGAAAGAGAGGTGGGCATCAGAAAAATCAATCCGATGTGCTCTTGTGGGGGACTGAGACTGTGCTGATAACAGTGCTCTGACTTCAGTGAGGGAGCACAGGGGTGCTGAAATGTGTCCAGGCTCATTTGTGTAGAAATGTATCATTTTATCAACTTAGTTTTAGGGTTTTGTTTATATGTTCATATTTTGTGCTTCCTTGCTGATGCTGGTAATGTTACTATGTCCTTGTTGTTCCTTGCTGAAATTGCCATTTTTTTAAAAAAACTTTCGCAGTTTTATGTCATTGAATACGCTGCTTGTGATGCCACTTACAATGAAATTGTCACTTACGAACGACTCCGACCTGTGAATCAGAACAAAACCGTCAAAAAGAACACCTTCTTCAAGTGCACAGTGGATGTTCCCGAAGACCTGAGAGATGCGTGAGTAGCTCTGAACACTTCGAGTAGGCTTTTACTTATTGGAAGAGGGAGAAAAACGCACTTGGCTTCTGTTCTAGAGGCTGATTTACAGGTCCATGAAGAACTTTAAGGGTGGTTATGGCTGCAGTAGCTCATTTAGAAGCTGCTGCCTGGGACCCCTGCTGAGCTTTCAGGGTGGGAACAGAAGGCAAGTTCTCAGGTGGGAGCTTTGTGCCTGTACAGATGATTCACTTCACAGTGGGCCTGTTACTGAGACTTGCCAGAAAACCATGGTGCCACAGAATTCACAGGGAAACAAGCTCTGGAACCATGTTAGAGAGAATGGGAACTTCCCTGTTTCTCAACAGTCCTTGCCATAAACTACTGAAATGTTCTTGGGTGTGATTATGTTATTACATGTTCAGTTTTGATGCAGCTTGTTGAAATAACAATCATTTTGTCTCCTTAGGTGTGCTAATGAAAATGCACATAAAGATTTCAAGAAAGCTGTGGGAGCATGTCGAATTTTTTATCATGCTGAAACTGCTCAACTAATAATACTGGTAAGTAATTGCTTTTATGTAAATGTTGCATGAATTCCCAGTATATTATTTATAGGAAGTATATACCCAGCTCTGTGTGTGTATGGAAAATGGTTTAACTTGTCAAGCTATGTAAATTGTGAGAGATTTAATGTAAGTAGATGTGTTTCATCTTTGGGGGTAAGGCCTCCAATGCATACAACCTAAATTTAGGAGCAGCTTTGAGTTTCACTGTTTGTATGACTTTTGTCATTGTCAGCTGAGTTCCATTTCACTGATTTTAGCAGGTGGCTCAGAGGTAAATCATTTCGCTCCACTCTGGAGCAATAGCTTTCCTTTGTGCTGTGTTACACTGTGCAGTTTGACCCACAGCTGAGTTTCCACGTGGAGAACTGCACCAGTTCAGTGTAGCCATTAAGGAATTGTTCACTTGGATGCTTCTGCGGTGGTTTTCTTACTACCTAGGCTTGTCTCAGCTTTAGTTTTTCTTCATAACTCCATTTACTTCATATTATCCACTTGAACCTCACTCTGCAGGATTGTGTTGACCTTGATTATTTCCTTAGCTCTCTTATTCACGCAGTGACAAGTACGTATATGGTAGAAAGATTTCTTGGGGCAACATCAAGGGGAAAGGGTTGCTGTGTAATTCAGCAGCAAAGACTTCAATGTAAAACGTGCTGTGAGTGAGAACAAGTAGTTGTTGGTGCTGAATTTCTCGTGCTTTGTTTTGAGGGAGAACAAGGTTCGTGTAACTTCTGGAAATTGAGATCATGTTTATGACTCAGTTTCAATAGGTTCCTGATTTATCCTTTAAATGTGTATTTGCTTACAAAGCCAAAACTTAGGTTCCCTCTCTCCTGTAGTCTGCCAGTGAAGCAACAGTGAAGAGAGTGAACATCCTCAGTGACATGCACCTGCGCAGCATTCGCACCAAACTCATGCTGATGTCGAGAAACGAGGAAGCTACAAAACACTTGGAGGTAAAGCCACGGCTTGTGGCTCTTGTTGCTTGAAACTGAGCTCAGAGCAGTGCCTTACAGTGAATGAGTGCACGTGGATGAGTCTTCCTTTGTTTTCCCTTCAGTGCACAAAGCAGCTTGCTGCAGCATTTCATGAGGAGTTTGTAGTCAGAGAAGATTTAATGGGACTTGCTATAGGAACTCATGGCAGTAACATACAGCAAGCCAGAAAGGTTCCAGGAGTTACAACCATTGAACTTGAGGAGGATACCGGTACTTTCAGGATCTATGGAGAGGTAAGGGGGGAATGTTGTCTGAATCCTTGGAGCATTTCACTCTGTATCTGCTTTGAGAGTGGTGAGAGCTGTACCCAGAATTAAGAACAGAAAACACCCGAGTTTTTGTGTGAGTGTCTTTGTGCGTGTTGACATTGTGGCAGCTTCTACTGCATATATTTGAAATACAAGCCTTTGTTGCAGTGGTGACCTCCATAAGGTGTGTTCTGTCCCAATCACTCCCTTGTGCTGATACACAGATGCTGTAACTGCACTGTGTATATCCCGGGTCAGCCCGAGAGAAGTGTCATTTCCTGCTATTTTACTTGATCATGGTTTTGTTTGGGTTTCTTTTCTCCCTCAGAACCTTGTTGGTTCTCCTCCTCCCTGCTCTCTTTCACGTGTGTTTTGCTGTGTGGTGTCTGCTCCTCTTACCTAGCCAGGTGTGTTAAAGCCTGTATCTATTGCTTTTAACCCTTGTATTTTGGCAATATAATGCTGGCTTTGGCAAAATAATGATTTGCTCCAAGTTTTAATTCCATTTGTGTGATTCTTCTGAATCTCACAACTACCTTGAAATGTAGCCGGTCCTTGGGCGAAACAAGGATCCATTCAGGAAGCAGAAGGCTAGTGACAAAAATGTCACTGTCACCAGGGCCCTGTCAGAACGTATTTTGAGGGGTTTTATCCCATGTTACCAACTCTGCAGGTGCCACTAACCGAGTGTCTGATGTTAACGCTTCTGGAAATCTGTGGTTGCCTCCCGTTTCAGGAATCTGAGGTCTTGAATTGTGCTCCATCTGTGTCAGGAGTAGGACCTGGTTGGGATCAAATATTCAGATGAAGTTGATCCTGTGGAGAGGAGATCAAACTTCTGTACTTTCTAGTCTGAAATTCTGTGTCCTATTTTTTGGAAACCTTGAATGCTTTCAGGGTATCAGGGTGGCAGCAGATCCCTCTTTGATCTACTGCCGGTAAATTGCATCTCAGTTCCTGAGGAAGAATCAGGCAAGTTTAAATGCAGTGGAATGTCCAGTGTATTCCAGTTTTGATCTCTTTCCTGTGAATGATGTGATGCTGGAACTTGTGGAAAGGTTATGACTGTCACCAGCCTCTTACAGAGGTGCACAGCAAGGATTATAAATACCAGATGCCCCCTAAATAAAAATGCCTTTAGGCACATCCAGCCTTGTGCTTCCTAGAAGTGATAAGTGCTTCTAAAAATGCCAGGCAGCTTAACTATTCCACATGATAAGGGTTTCAGCATCTGGCTACACTTGCCTATTCTTTTTGCCTCTTTTCAGCTGCAGTGGGCAACCAGCCAGGCCCTAATGGCTGAATGCACAGGCAGACAATTTCAGGCTGAGATGTGTGGGAGTAGTGAACCAGTGTTGTTGACATAGCAGTCGCGGTCTGAGGGTTTCCCATAGCCGATGTTTTGCATACAAACAAAAGTTCACTGTTGTTCAGGGCCAGACTCTTTGAGGGAGGAAACATGAAGATAAATTTTAAAAAATATTGGAAATCTCTGTGGATAGAAGGGATTTAAACTGTGTGGCATGCTGTTTATGCTTTTATCCCTGTCTGGTCAAGACCATTTTGGTTTCAAGACCCTTTCCTGGTTGCTTGAACTTCTGATTGTGATGCCTGTACAGACCACAGGCCTGTGAACTTCAGATTGCTTGTGGAAACTTGTGCTTCCCAGAGAGGGAGAGCTGTGTCAGAAATAGAAAAGTTCCTCTTAGACCTTCATTGCTGTCCAAGTGGAATTGCAGTCCATTCTCGTGCAGTTCTTAACACTGGTAGGTATAATGCTGAGTTCAGAAAAACGCTGAATTTAATTTTTCTATTAAAGACTCTTCGGTAGCATGGAGGTGTCTTGATTGTTTGGGCTGCTGTGTGAAGTAACAAGAGCATCAGTGGACGTGTAGGCTGTAATTCAGAGTTAACAAAGGTAGTTGCTAGTGACTGGAATCCTTTGAGGTCTTTAATCCGTGTTTCACTACAAGGAATTGAGGATACCTTGTCTGCGTCAGCTTTCTGTGCTCACTCACGTTGGGGTGTGAATGAGTTACACAGCTTCTACTCACGTAAAAATCCTGAGTGCTCGTGACAAGTGTAGAGAGGCTTAAGGGTGCACTGGAGAGCTCCAGCTCTGGCAGTTGTATATTTTCTTGTCCTGACTACTTCTGTAAATGCATTCACTGTTCTTTCACCTTTATTTGGGAAAGAATTGATAAACGTACCCGAGGCAGGAACTCTTTGCTTAATTGTGTCTATTTGTAGAATTCATCGAGGATGAAAAATTGCTAATGTGTGTTAAGTTTGTATCCATTGAGCAGCTGCCCTGAGAATGCAGTACAACCTCTGCTCCTCACAGTGGCTTCCTGTTCATCTGTTTCTCATGCTTGATCACTGCTTTCATTATCTTGAAATCAAATTTGTCCATGTTTCTTGTGCTACCATTTTGACCTCTGCCAGAAGTAGAGGTTTATACATTTTCTTCTTCTAGGATTTGCCTGATTTGATTAAAAGGTGCAGGAGCTGGTGGTACTCTTATTTCATGTGTTGCCTAAAAATGTCAGGTGAAAGGGCTGAGGCATTAGGGTAAAATGGAAATCGTGCTCTTAAGCTGTTGTTACTGACTAGATGCTGATATCCTTTCTTTAATTCTACACTTGTGCTGTTGCTAATTTGGAGCCTTGTTTCTTGTTTCAGCATCTCAGTTAACTCAGGTGATTTCTGTCATTCAATAATAAAGCTGTAAGAGAGCATTCACAGGAGTTCTCCCCAGTAACCAGAGCCACTGCCCTATCTTGGGAAGCATTGTAGATGAACTGTGGCCAGAAACCAGCATTCTGGAAAGAGAGTGCCCTGGTTGTAATATCAGTTGCAGTGTTTGCTCAAAGCCCCGTCCAACCTGGCCTTCGAACACTTCCAGGGATGGGGCATCCATTTTGATATCTCAAAACGTCTTGAAATAACATGAAAAAAAAAAGTTTTATTCGTTACTGATGCTTTGCTTTTCTACTCAATTTTGTCTCTGGGCATTTCACTCAATTATTTCTTTATGATTTAGTTTAAAACTAGATTAATCTTGTCTCTTTTCTTCTCTTTTTGAAAATAAGATTGTTTGGAAGACTTGCAGCTGTTGCTACAAGGTTTTGTTTTTAACGTGCTATATTCACAAATAAATTCCATTTTTTTAAATTCATTTCCAGACTGCTGAGGCAGTAAAAAAGGCCAGAAGTTACTTGGAATTTGTGGAGGATTTTATTCAAGTTCCCAGAAATCTTGTTGGTATGTAATACTGCTAAAATTTGAAAAGTTGGGGAAAGGGAGCCTAATCAGCATAACTTTGCAAAGAGGATATAGGTGCCAGTACAATATTTGATTTCTCTATTTAAATAGAAAGTGATTCATCTTTTAAAACTACATGTATCAGAGAATTATTATGAAATTGGATATATTGTTGCTGCATAATACTTTGTCAGGATTTTAACACTTAAACTGACTCGATTACAGACTTGTACCACTTAATTTAATAGTAATATTTGAAGTTCAGATTCTAGTGGAAAAAATGGGCTTTAGTAAATTGACTGCTTAAAAGTGCTGAAACTGAGCTCGAAAGTTTAATCTGGAAATACTCCAGCTGAGCTGCAAGAATGACACAAAGCAGTTCTCCTGTTACTGCTCCCTCCTGGGTTGAGGTTCGTCAGAGGTGGTGGTTGGATGCTGGTGAGCTCCTGTATCAATCAGCAGTGCTCATAGGTCTCAGCCTCAGTCTCAAAACAGACATTTTTCCATGTTGCAGCTTTATGAAGGTGTAGCATAGTCTGTACATAGTCTGCTACGTTCTGTATTGAAAACCACCTAAAGGTGTGAGGTTAATTTTGTTCCACTTCAAGATATAAACGTCTTCCCCTAGTCTCATCTTCCCAGGGGACTTTTTTCCTCTTCCCTCGTTCTACTTCCTTTATCCTGCTTTTTACTCAAGTCTGGCAGCTCCCTGCTCCCCATGCCCAGCCTGTGGGCAGTGTGGGATGGAGGCAGTGTTAAAGTTGCAGGTGTTGTACCTGATTGAACATCTTGGATTATGCAGAGTGAAAATTAAAACCTGGGCTTTAACCTCCTGTGGTTTGGTGCTTGGAGCCTGCATATTGTAAATAACGTAATTTAAATAATTCATGTGCAAACTCCTAAAACTTAGACTTTCAAGGTGTTAGAACTTGACCAGATAAAGGTACAGTGGGGTTTCATTTGTTCATTTGGGTGTTGGTTTTGAATAGGACTTGTGCAAATTGTGTATCTGATGCAACTTACTGGTTTTCTCATCTACATAATGTTAAAACTAATTTTAACACGCAACAAGTTAATCACTAGTTTGTATATGAACAATTTTTTTTTCTGCTATCTTGTTCAGTAAATCTAATTAATCCAGGGAATTTTGCTAAACCTTATGTTCTACTAGTTGAGTTTTGGGGAGCTTTGGGAGAGCATTCATTAATGTGAATATATCCCACATAAGAATCAGGGCACAAGTCACAGCAGTGTGTTTAACTGAAAATGCTGCTGTTAAACAATTACAGTGCCAGTTTCTGATGAAGGCAAATGTCCTGCCCACATCACCTGTGGGCACGCAGGTAAGCAGACAGATACTTAGCCACACGTAATGAAGACACCCAGCTTAAAAGAAGTTTAGTGCTCATCAGTGACTCCAACACAGAAAGATAAAAACCCAAACCTGCTGAGCTGTTAGAGCTGTCGAGGAAGAAAAACAGATTTTTAAGATATTGTGCACATTACTTTGTATCATGTTGACATTTGCCGAAAAGAACATTCCTTATGGAGTATTCTGTCACACAGTCCTGGCTTTTACCCTTCTTTAAAGTTGTTCTGCATTCCTTTGCTCCTAATTTAAACATAAATGTTTTTAAGTGCCATATATCTAGCTGGGATGAAGAAATGTTTTCACATAAGAGCTAAAGTCTTGTAGTAAGGGACCCAAGGAGTCATCCTTTTTTTTTGAGATTGAAACATACAAGTTCTGAAGAATCTTTTGGTTTAGATCCCATGCATGATCTCAAAATACCTTTAGATCCCATGCATGATCTTTAAAATACCTTTAAAGGTAATATGAAAAGCACTGGTCGTACACAAGTCTGTTGCAAAGGCAAAATTTAAGAGGCTTCAACAAATGTATAAGCTTATTAAAATGTCAGGAAAGATTGAATGAGGGCACATGTGGACTCGGGGGTCCAAATAATTTTGATACATAAACTTAAAATAAGAATTTGCAAAACTCTTGTGCCTTTTTACTCTTGATTTGGCTCTATTCGAGGCTCATGTTCAGTGGTGATCTTCATCACTGCTTGTCATTCTGCATAGAGAGAGTTTAATTTTGGAAATTTTCACCTGTTTTCTCTGACATCGTGTGGGGGGTTTATATATAAAATATCAATAAACATGTTGTAATACCATGCACACTGGTGCAAAATTAACCATTCTTGCCCTCTGAAGGAAAAGTTATTGGAAAAAATGGAAAAGTGATTCAGGAGATTGTAGACAAGTCCGGAGTCGTCAGGGTGAGAATTGAAGGAGACAATGAAAATAAGCTGCCCCGTGAAGACGTAAGTACTTTATTCTTTCCTGCTGTGACTAGGTTTTTATTTTCAAACCCAGTTTTATTTCACAGTCTGTGGATATAGAGAGCATTAGTTTTAAGGGGGCATCTTGCAGTAGATTTTATATGAGGTAATTCAAGGAAGGTTTTTTGCTGCTGATGTAAGAGGGTTTTTTTTTTCTCTTTCTCCTATATGTACTTTGGCTACATAACTAATTTGGGATATATAGTGTTAAAAGTATCCACATATTTTAAATAGATAAGAACAAAAGGTAAAGTCTTGTAAAAGCGCTTGGTCTTGTAAAGCTGGTTTAATGAACCACTGGGCGCTTCTTGGTAAACTGTGGATGCTTCTACACACCTGCTGTGATAAACACACAAGCATGTGTTGCATGGGGGAGTATGAACATGGGATGTCAGGTTACCTCAGCTCCAGAATAGGTTGTTGGGAAAGCTGGACAGTTGGAAGCCCCTGCTGTCACACCAGCCTGAGCTATTCCTAGTGTGTCTCTGCAGTCCAAGGCTCAGTTAGTGCCTTTGTTTCGCTCACTTTTGTAATTTAAAACGGATCTCTTTATATAATTTAAACAGAAAGCATTGTTTTGATGATAATGTTCTTCCTGATAAAAGGCTTTGATGTTTTGTTTCTGTAGGGAATGGTACCGTTTGTATTTGTTGGTACTAAAGAAAGCATTGGGAATGTCCAAGTTCTGTTGGAATATCACATCGCATATCTCAAGGTGAGTGTATTTCGGGAGGGAGAGTCTGTAGAGGAAACTTGGGTTGAAGTAACAGAATTTCTGAGCAACAGCTTTGGTGGGATTTGCAGTTGTTAAACTGTTCCTCGGTATATCACAATTTAAAGCTTGGTGCCTTGAGCCCACCCCTTGCCCAGGGGAATCGTGGGCCTGCAAATACCTTGTCATGGTTACTTAGTGCCGTTGGGGTAGAAAGAATCAGACTGTAAAGAACAGTGGTTTAGGGGGCATTTGGGAACTAACACACAATTTTTTCTCTGTGTTCGTGTTCTGCTGTTCTCAGGTTAATGCTCTGTTGGGGTAGGATGGAATTTCTAATGGTAACACGCTAACACAGTGTAGTATTAGAACAGTTATCTATTTAGATTGGTTTGCTTTGTGATGTTAACGGAGATAATGAGTTTGAATTGTGTTCCCTTGTCAATTTGCTTTTTTTTCCCCTAAATTTTACTGGAAAAAATGTGCTGAATTGTAATTAAGAAACGTACTAGTAGTCTTAAAGAAAAGTTTTCTGCATAGTGGTGAAAGAGAAGGTTTTTAGGTCTCTTCCAAAACTCAGAGATAGCTCATCTTGAATTGTGTTATTTGTAGTCACCTTCCAGGTAATGGTTACTCTCCTACAGGAATGATTATTTTCAAGATGACTGGGTGGCTGATGGTGTTTTGTAAGGGACGTTTGTCAGCAATCTTTTCAATGTTTTTTGTTTCATTTTATGTAGGAGGTAGAACAACTAAGACTGGAAAGGCTCCAAATCGATGAACAGCTGCGCCAGATTGGGATGGGCTTCAGGCCTTCCTCTGCTCGAGTTCCTGAGAAGGAGAAGGGTTACACCACTGACGAGAGCACCCTCTCCTCAGTGCAAGGCTCCAGGTCCTACAGCGGGCGGGGCAGAGGCCGCAGGGGCCCCAATTACACCTCTGGTTACGGTGAGTGCCCTTGAGCGAGGCCTCAGGATACCTTTGGACCCAAAACCGTCTCTGGATTTCTTTGTGTTCAGCATACTCGAGTGAAGATAGGGTTGGAAATTCAGAATTGCCATTTGATTTTGTACATAGCTCAAAACACCTCGTTAGCTTGGCAGTCTTGAAGTTAAGTTTAAAACGAAAAAATTAACAAACCAAACTCTGGGAACATCTTGTCCTTCAGTGTTGTTAAGATAACATCATAAAAGCTGGGAAGGGAACTAGAGATGCTTTTCAGGAGACACAAATAAAAAAAAAAAAAAATCTGAAATTAGCATTGTCTGTTTTGTTTGAGAAGGAGAAAAATTGCTTGTCTGTGATCATGGCCATCTTAGCAGCGTATTTCTGAAAAGTAAACCAAAATGATTTAACATGGAGACAGCACAAAATCCTGTGGGTTTTTTAATTTGGTCAGGAGCTAACTGGATTTGTTTTAAGGTGTGGTGAGGTATTGTGATGCATTTCTCCATTAAAAAGCATGGTTCAGTTCCTAGCAGGTGTGCACATCCCCAGCTCGTCCAAATGGAGACACTGCATTTCAATATAGACACATTTGACAAAGAAGGACAATGATATTTTTTCAATACAGTAAATTACCCTGGATATCTACATGTAGCTCATTTCTGTTAAAAAATCACACACCTTCTGAGTTTTGCAGTCTGTCCCTGGCTATAGCTTCCTGCATCATGCCATGTGTTAGTTGTGTTGATTCTGATGATGATGTTTGTAGCTTCACTTTTTATTATTTCCCAGTGAACTGACTGAACTGTAAGGAAACTTGTTCACTTTGCTTATATATACACCCTCTGATTTGGAAAACTTTATATTTTTTTTTTTTCCTCCCAAAATGGCAAGAATCACATTGGAGCCATATGGGTCTAAAACTTCACATTCCAGACTGGTTTAGTAGGGGGAGTTCCTGGATACCTAAAATGAATAATAAGTGTTGGTTTTTCAGGTAGTAAAAAGCTGTGTGGGTTTGGGTACTCAGAGATGGCCGGGAATTAGGGATGCTGTTTCATATAAACAGCGAAATTGTTCAAGCAGCATCACAGCATCCAGAAGGGGTTGCTTAGCAACAGCCATCGGCTATAAGGTGGCAAAGTTGTCCTTGGGAATTTCAGAGAAGTTGCCTAGAAACTGCACCAAATGCCTGCAGTGTGTAGACAAAGAGAGGAAACACTGCTTAATCCTTGGTTTATCTGTGTACAGAAATTACACATTTGGTAATCTTTCAGCCTTCGTTTGTACTAACACGTGAAATAAACTTAGATTGAAAAATCTTATGTAGGTAACTTCTGCTCTATATTTTATGTGTGCATATATTTTTATATATGGGTATATATAAATATTACTATATATCTATATGAATATTAATATATCTCTGTTTATATACTTGTGTGTGTATTAATATTTTTTATATATATATTTATGCTTTTTTTTTTTTTTTAATAGTCTACATATATAACCAGCCATGCTGGCTGGAATACTTCTGTGAGGATATGAAACCAGAATATAATCCCCAAATTCATATTAATTTCCAATTTTCTTTTCCTTCTCATACAAGGTACAAACTCTGAGCTCTCTAATCCCTCTGAAACAGAATCTGAGAGAAAAGATGAACTTAGTGACTGGTCCTTGGCAGGAGAAGATGACAGGGAGAGCAGGCACCAACGTGACAACAGACGACGTCCTGGGGGACGAGGACGTAGCGTGTCTGGAGGTCGTGGGCGTGGGGGACCTCGTGGTGGAAAGTCATCCATTAGCTCTGGTACCGTGTTCCAAACGGATTTTGAATTGAGATTGTCTTCCTGGCAATCTTCTGTATAACTTCTTAACTCCTTTAAAATACTCCGTTCTTACGTTACGATCTTAATACCTTGGGATTTCAGTGCAGTTGTGAGGTAGTTGTGTCATACAGCGTGTTTTAGGTGATCTTAATTACCTTCCTCTATGGCTCACACATAACGTTATTAGCAAAGTTGATAAATCTTTGGCATGTTGCCTACGGCTGCCTTCTGAGTTAAGTTTGGTTTAGATCCAGAATGAAAGAAGAAATCATTGATTGGAAATTAGGTTCTATCAGAGTCTGTGCTAACATTAACACTGTAACAGTGTCAGAAGTACCACACTACCACAGAGTGAAAGGTGTGGTTTATATATGTAGCAGTTTTGGGTAAAAGGTCTCTAAATGTCATCTTGGCAGTCTTTGTGGTGAAATGGTGCAAGTGCCTGTTGTGGTGCCCCAGAATTGTTACTGTTGTGGGTTAGAGTCAGAGGATCCAGTTTGAGATCGAATACTGCAGGTCTGTGTGTTACACCTTGGCTTAAGGTTGCTTTGTAGTTTGAAACTTTGGGACAGGGCTGTAAGTCAGCCTGGCAATGAAGTTACACATCACTGCAGTATCTTAGATGGACACTTTCTGTTTGTTTAGTGCTTAAAGACCCGGACAGCAACCCTTACAGCTTGCTGGATAACACGGAGTCAGACCAGACCGTGGACACCGACGCCAGCGAGTCCCACCACAGCAGCAACCGTCGCAGGAGGTCGCGCCGGCGAAGGACTGATGAAGATGCTGTTCTTATGGATGGAATGACAGAGTCTGATACAGCTTCTGTTAATGAGAATGGTTTAGGTATGTAAATGGTTGGATGGTAGTTCCAGAGCAAGCTAAGAAAAAAATGTGTTGTCCCTGTAAGTGTAGTGAAGCCCTTGTTTGTTTTTGTAAGTGCCGAATCGTTGTTCTGTTCAAGGTTGCTGTCTGATTAAAGAAAGACTCCCTCCATGGCCGTGCCATGGAATCTTCTGTTTACTGAGCTCCACTAGCCTTTTCATGTGCCTTTTTTGTAAAAACTGTCTGATGGAGACACCAAAGACTTGACTTGTTGTTTCCCATTGGTACTGCTGCTTTGATAGAAACAGTACTGTCAGATCAACGTTCTGTTTTGTCCTTGGTAACCTCAGTCTCGGTGTGGGAAAGCTCCTTAAGTAGCTGTTAATTTGTCTCTACCCAGCTTCTACTTAAGAACTTTCCCTCAGTAAATTCTCTCGATACGCACTGGGACAAGAATACAATCTGTTGCTTAATGTGGAAAAACAAAATCTGGGTTATGTTGCTAAAATTTGACATATGGTTACTTAATAAATGAAATCTGAGGTCATTGAGCACGTGCCTAAATGTTTTAATGAACCAAGAACAAAAAGTAAAATCTAGCTTTTGTGTTACTGTGTATGCTTTCAGTATAAAACTTTCGTTTAGCTTTTCTGTCTTACTTAGTCTCTGTCTTTAACAGAAGCACTTTTAAATGCCCCATGCTGAAACTGCTGAAGAATTTATTTATTTTATGATCAGAAATAGTTCATTATAAACTTTGCAATTGCAGATGATAGTGACAAAAAACCCCAGCGACGCAATCGTAGCCGCAGGCGTCGCTTCAGGGGTCAGGCAGAAGATAGACAGCCAGGTAATTCGAGTGGAGCTGTGGGTAATCTCAGGTCAAAAGCATGAGAGAATGTTGTGTCTGCTGTTTTACATAGAGCTGCATAATATCAAAAGGTTACTCAATAACTAATAAGACTACTAGATGAAGATGAAAGACATTTCTTCTACTAGGAAAACTTCTAAAATCTGTCTAATGAAACTAATCGATGTCTAACTTTTTGCTTGGACATACGAGTTACGCTTCCGATCCAGTTCTCGCTGAAGTCAATGGCCAGAGCGCTGTTGAGTTCTGTGGTCCAGGATCACGACAAACATGAAGGTTCATGGTTTGCACTCACTGCATCTGTGCGCTTGCACTGACTGGGACACAACCTTTTCAGCACTGGCTGAGCAGCAGTGTCGGAGGGGCAGGATGTGGGTCCTGGCAGAGCTCAGTGAGGGAACTCACGTGGGGTTTGCCAGCCCCACACCTGCATCACACTGCTGCTCTCAGTCCTTGGCTGTTGGGAATAGTTTTAAGTCATCTGCAAATTGAGGGTGGGAAGGAGGAGGAATTTTAAGTGAAATTGCATGTTTCCAATTTTTTGTTGTTGTGGCTTGTTGCATTTCTTTTGTGTGTACTAACACTTGAAATGTTAAAGGTGAACTGGCTAATTACCAATACAATGCCCTGTTTAGAAAATGCTTGTACATACACGGCGCAGGGTAGTAACAGAAGGTCTTCTGGATTGACAGGTTCAAAATTTTCACCCATATTTGTCTTCCTTGTATCTGTGGTGCTCATTCAACATTTGGTTAAGAAGAAAAAAGTTGTTTTATTACACTAACTAAAACTTGGGGGAAGGAGAAAATCAAACACATCGCCCTCCTAAAAAACCTCAAACCCACATGTTTCTTCTCAACATTCCCGCTTTGTAGCAGTGATACGGATTTGTAAAGGGGCAGGAAAAGTGAAAAGGATTTCAGCTTTTACTTCTAAGAAACTAATTTCAGCCAGCAGCATTAAAAAATGTTAGTCATTTCTAGAAAACCACGCGAATTCTTTTAAATCTGAAGTATTCTAAGAACATAACAAAATTTCCCAAACAAGATTTCTCTGGCATCTTTGTTAAAATGCTGTAATAATTTAAAGTCTTCATAAATACCTATTAAGTGTGAGTGGAATTAAGACAGAAGGAACTCTTCCCTTCTTTCCCCCCCCAAAGCCAACCACTGTACTTCAGTCATTTACTTGTATCATTTGATTTACATTGCTGTATCTTATGGTTCCTTATACATAGAGGAATATTAAGAATGCACCTGCTTCCTGTTCGCCAATATTAGAGGAGTTGGGTACAGAACCTCATTTTAAAGAAAAAGTACTTGCTCAGAAACTCCCTTGGCCTTCACAGTTTTGGAAGGACCTAGTTGTAAGAAGTCCAATTACTGTAACAGAACAATTAATCTGTTGTAGTTCCCAGTCTGATTTGGATTTCATGCACAGTCATTCCTAAATCCAGACAAAGAGCTCACCTAAATACCTGATACACTAAATATAAATGACTGTACAGTTCAATAGCTAATGCTTGCCAACCCTAATGTGCTGTAGCTCGTCAGAGATACAAGTGTATATTTAAAGTTGCAGTACTCTGTATTCTAAAGATAGAACTGAGTCTTGGTGTGGTTACAGGAGGGCAGGATCAGACAAAACCAGGCTACAAGAACATGTGCTGAGGTGGTAAGGAGAGGTCAGAGAAGCCCTGGCCAGCCCCAGTGAGTGCAGCTGTACTGGCACAGACACAGCCGTGCTGCCCCTGAGCTGGGCTGGCTCCGGCAGCGCTGCTGTGTCCACACACCCCGCAGCAGCCACACCCGAGGCAGGGGACAGTGCTGATGGCACCGTGCTGGTGGCACTCTCAGTCCCTCAGGGAGGACAAGTTCCCTTGCCAGTCGCTTCGTGACGAAACAAAGATTTGATGCCGCTTCCTCCTAAGTGACACCGGGCTCTGACCCGCCCCAGTTCTGGGCACCGTTTAACTGCCTTCATTTCACTTCATCTCATTCCGTTAGTGTGAAATTCTGCACTACTCAAGCTAATAAAACCCCAGGGACACACACAGTCTGTAGTTCAAAGAGCCTGCAGCCAAATCTCTTCAAACCTAGTACAGAAAGCCCTTCTCCAATAAAATTTGCAATTGGACGAAAATTTCTGTTTTATTAAGAGTCCACCTTCAGATCATTGTTACCACCGATTTTAGTGAAAATTGTTTTTAACAACAGAAACAAATTGATCCTTGCTGTGTGGTTGATAACCTGTAAGTGTGAAGGCCTTTTGTGAGATGTCTCCCAGTTAGAGCATAACTTGTGCAGAAAAGACAAGAAGGTTCATGCTGAATTGACTGCTGATGTGAGCATCACTGTGATTTTTTTCCTTGAACAGTAACAGTAGCTGATTATATATCACGAGCTGAATCTCAAAGTAGACAGAGAAACCCTCCAAAGGAGACAGTAGCCAAAACCAAGAAAGAAACGGTAAGATTTTTTTAATGTGCATTTCCTTTTTTCTCCTCCCTTGCAGCAGAACAGTAAAGGAATGAAGGCTTCAGTTAGCTCGCCCTCATTTGACTACACGTGCCTTTGAGTTCAGGAATAAATCATTAAAAGAAAAAGGGCCCAGAGTAAACAGAACTGACAGTGACTGTTGTTGCAGATTTTGGGGATCAAATTAAGTCTGTACACATTTTAAAATATTACACTTAGTAACGTTGAATTACATAATAAAATGGGAAAATTGCCCGTGGTAAGTCTTGAGAACTAACCCTTAAAGCACGTTAGGGATAGAGGATACTATGTGGCATTTTTAGTGACTTGTATAAACTATTTTAGAAGGAATTAATTTTACAAAGATTGTACGGTTTTGATCCTTTCTCCTTGAAGGATCAGAGTGGCCTTACATTATCCTGAAAAATAATCAGAACTGAATAAAGCAGAATTTCTTTACTTCTGAAGTGACAGTGCATTGCCACAAGTTCTCTCTGAGTTCAGCAGAGTAAGAAAGATCCATTAACAAAACGTCATCTTACTGTAGACTTCAGCAGGGGTGTAAAGCTCAGTTTTTCAGTGAGCTCCGTCATGGGCTTAGACAAATAGAAATGAATACGCATCCTGGGTGTGCTGGGGGTGTGCAGTCCTGGGGTTACATTGGCATGATTTCCTCAAAGTGGCTGATACAGAAGTGTCCCATAAACGACAAGGTAAGTGATCAGATGCTCTAAATGACAGGATGCAGGCACAGACAGACAAGAGGTGTTTCCTCTTGCAAAGCTGCTGTGTGAGGCAGAGGGAAGTTGAGGTTACACTCTGTATTGCTGTGGAATTCTTAATACTCCCCTGTTCTTGTTTTTGCAAGGCAAAAGATGCGATTGACGAAAACAGCCCTTCTGAAAAGGCAGTGAATGGTCCTGCCACCACCTCTGGGGATGAGCCTTCTAAACTACAGCACAGCCCTGATGAAAAGAAAGTCACTGTTCAGGAGGATGGAAATAATCAGGAAGAAGCAGTGCTGAATGGTGTTTCATAAACTGAAGTTCCTAGTTTACAGTTCTTTTACATTACATTTAAAATAGTGCTTGTATAAGCTTGCCAAAGATAGAATATGGATCGCCAGTCTTGACACCGCACTTTCAGTTCCTCCATTTTGGAATACAGAAAGGGGAGGGATCCTGGAGAAATCATATGTTAAACATACTTTGACACCTACTGTGTTATAAATATATCATCAGATGTGCCTTGAGATAGTATATGTAACATTTAAATAAACAAAATTGCTGGCTATAGGAAATGTTATTTTGTTTTCAAAATACCGCAAAGATGTGAGGGGGATCCCTAACATAATACTCTTTATGAAAGCATTAGCTGCTTTTGTTACATTTTTAATAATATGCAACCACTTCTTCACCTGAGGAATACTAGAAAGAAATGCAGTCTAAAATATTTTGCACTGAAATGTAATTTCTCCATTAGTTTAGTCTGGAAACTGGTCTGTTTTAATACATGTTTTTTAAATGCTGTATGTAGAGGAAAAATCTGCAGACCACTGGAATACATTTGTTAAATTCTCATAATCTGCAGGGATACTGGGTGACATTGGCAGTGACTGTTCTACATTGAGGCTTTGTTTGGTTTATTTATTAAACTGTACAGTATTTAAAAATCAAACATAGCTTTAGTTAACACTAAGCTGAATTAGTCATGTCCATTAAGACATAACCTGAACTACTGAAAAGATCAATTTCCAGAAAGTTTATTCTGTATAAACTACATATGTTAGTCCTTAGTATTTTTATTTTTGTTTTGGTTGTTTGATGTGCAATATGTTTTTTTTGTATGCTGGTAGTAAAAGAAAAATAAACTTTGATCTTCCATCTGTTGACTGTTTCTATCAGAAATTTAAATTACCATTGACTTTAAAGTTTTCAAGCTGTTAACTAACAATGGAAACTTACTTGTGGGGCAGCTTGAACCTCTAACTCTTTTATTTCATAAGAGTTTCTAACGTGCTGATGTTCCTTTGTTAAGGAGATGATGTCAAACAGCAGTTACTGACTCTAAAACCAGACTCCTTATCTTGGAGAATTGCATAACCTGACTAACATATCTAGGAATTAATGCAGATGTAGTTTTTCATAAGTTAAAGTATGACACACACCCCCATCTTTCCAGGCCATGAGCCAGAGCAAGGAAGCACAAAACAGGTGTGGAAAAACATCTGGGTAGCAAGAAGGTGTAAGAAATCACAGCAAAGGGTAGAGCTGACATTGTACTGACCTGGATTTGACTTCAGGTCAGCTGGTGTTCCAGCTGTCCTTCACCCTGCTTTAAATTCTGTAGCTGAGCAAAATTTCTGCCCTTCGGGGGAGGTTGTAAATGTTACCTATTTGATCCTCCTGAAGGCACGGAACTAATTCATCCCTGTTGTTGTAATCCTTCCTAAACAGCCCAGAACTCCTCCACAGCAATGCTGGGGCACAGCAGGCAGCACCCACAGGATGAGATGCTTCCAGCAGCACTTCCAAGTCCAGCTTCTGGGAGTGAAAGCTCTCTACCCCACTGTGTTTATGACCAGGTGGGCATTACCTCCCACAGGTGCTGTGCAGTGTTTCCCTGTAGTGGCAGAAACGCTGGGAAGATTCTTGGAGTATGACAGAGCTCCATGGCCCCAGCTGAGATCCTCACAAGCTGCTGGGTGTGAGAGGCTTCACAGAGCACAAATCCAGCTCTGATCAATGTAAAGAGTTCCTGTTTCCTAATCACCATAAACGCAAACCTCACTATGTGAGCTCTGGCTTTGCAGTGTACAATAATGTATAAAACTACAGGACTTCTATTACGAATATGGAATTTATTAAATGCTATTAAAATCCGTCAAAAACTAAAAGTTACTAAAAAAATATGGGACATTCCAGATCCATCGGTAACACTTAACTAACCTTGTTTTTCACAAGGCAAGGACAAGGGAGTACATTGTTTCCTGTGGTTTATTTCTGCAGGCATAGACAACCACACATCTCTCCCAGCTCCTCCCGTCCAATAAATCCTCTTGGTTTTTCCACCCCCTCCCCAAACACGTTCACTGTGCTAATTTTAGCAGATGGAAGAGCAGCAGCGTGAACTTTAAACAGGGCCAGTTCAACAGAAATCAGGTAGCAGCATGTGGAGCTACCTGTGCCTGGTAACGCACGCTGGCCACACCAAGTTACTGCTCTCAAGCACTGAAAATATTTCTGAGTGGCAGATTTTGCTGTTTAATAAAGAACAGCTGTGAAAAGATCTTTAAGCCTCACTCCCTCACATACTTCCAAAAAAAAAGTGACTAAGTCGTGAGGGAAGTACCTCCCTGGGTTTGTATTTCCAGCTTCATTTATATTAAGTCAAAGACTGACATTAGAACTTTTCTTAAGCCATTTATCAAAAATAATCATTTGCAGGGACAAACCCTCTGAATGAGTGATTTTCTTTCTCATTCATTTTTTAGCTTGGTCTTCCAGTAGATCCTTAGCTTCATTGATTTTGGCTGCTACATATGGAGACCCACCTAGAAGAAAGAGAACCTCAAATCAGATGAAAAAAACCAACATAATAATGCCACAGGACACATTAAAAATGAGCATGGTCTGACGTTCTGCCCAGTTAAAGAACAAACTGGTTATGACTGAAGGCACCTAAGTTCACTCACAGTCACTGCAGGAGCTCAGTGTCAGACCCCTCGTTCCTGTTAGGCTGCTTTTAGTTTACTGGAGTGGTTTTTGCTCCAGTTTTATCAGTCATAAATGAATTGGTCACTCCTGACTTAGCACGGTCTGTGGTGAACACAGAAGCACTGAACTGACAGGTCTGCAGATAACCCTGCCCAGCACAAAGTGCTGCTGTACCAAGGGACCAGTTCAGTTTTTAAACGGGGCAAAAAATGACTTAGGGAGACCGAGACAGAATCCACAGTGCAAATGCACCAAAATTGTAAAGCCACGAGGTACGACTGTGTTGGTAGCATATGTACCATTAATCGCACTATAATTATGCACCTGAAGCTTAATTTAACGTGTTTAGGTCATGCACAACACAAAATGCTATTTTTAGGTTCTACATATATTCAGTAAGGTTAATTGTGAAGGTAACTTTCACTCAATATTATCTATGAAAGGCATAACCCCCTGGATTATTTTAGATTTTGGTGCACAGAAGTAAGGAATTCAAGAGTCACTTTAAAGGAAGCCATTTTACCTTTTAAGTGACAATTGAGAAGTTAAATGTCAAACACCAACACATGATTCTGACTCACTGAACAGAATTTAGAACAGGTATAGATGCCTTGAGTTACTAACTTGGAGCATAACGAGATTCTGAGCCTTCAGAGTACCACAAACAGGAATATTTCATAGTTTAATGTCTTCAGCAGCTGTAGAAGGCTCAATACTTTCCATTTATAGTGAACTCCCGAGGCATTCACACGAACTCAAACTCACAAGTGGTACATACAACACACAAGGGTACGCTGGGTTCTCACCTAAAAGTAAGGCCATTTTAAGTCTCATTTTAACAAATCGTATTCTAATCTGATATTCGCAGAAGATAAAGCAGGTAACAAACTGACCTGCTGAATCTGTCTGCTCGCTTTTAAAACATTCACACACAAGAATACGCTCTACACCCACATGGATTAAGGCACCTTTAAATTTGTTTTCACTCCGTTTTCTGTGGGTTTTTTAGTAGCTGAGGTGGTTATGTATCACTCACTTCTTCCCTACACAATTCTATTCATCTGTGTTAAAAACATGTATTAACTAATCAACATGACTTAATTCCCTTACCTTTATCTGGATGATTCAGAAGCATGATCCGTCTATGAGCTTCTCTAATTTTATTTCTGTTGGCTGTAGGGCTTTGAAAGAGAGAGAAAAACTGACTTTTGACTCACGAAATTCCCCAGATCGTCAAAAGGTGTCTGAGAACAAGTGAGCCCCATCTTACCCATAAATTCTCTAGCTAGTATGTATGTTTCTCTTTTCCTGCTACTGATATGCAGTGTGCAAGTCCTGGAGAGGCTTTCTAGGGTTTTTCCAAAACCCTGTATGCTGAAAAAGACATGCTACAGCATGTCTAATAGGGTGGGGGTCATCCACACAGTTAAAAAGAAACAGAACTACGTTGAAACATTTTTATTGGGAAAACTTCCTAAAGGCTGTAAGACAAAAAAAAATTTGCTTGGTTTATTAAGGTAAAAAACCAGAAAAACCCAAAAAAGGTCACAGCTGAAAGTTCTTATTTGACAGATTTGTGTATTTGGCCTTAAGTGCTTTGGCAGAGATTGCCACCATCAGATCTACAGTGTTCCAGAAGTGATGAATTTATTCCAGATACAAGAAGTGTGTTTGCAGCACCTTCACACTGCCTCCACCTGAAACTCCCCAGCACCGACAGGAACCACAAGGTAACCGCAGAGTCGTGTTCCCCACACCAAGTGAACCCCAAGGCTTCCCGAAATGGCTTATTTGGATCACACGGGACTTTGGAAGGTGTGAAGGAAATTCAGATGTCTGGAAATTCACATAGAATTAGCTTCAACCAAGCTAAATTGCAGCAAAGAACCCCCCAAAAGCACAGAAAATCCTGAAAGGTCACCTATTTCCTGACTTGGCAGTGACACTCCCAAGGGATGCTGGGCATTGGATGACAACCTTTGCAAACAAGGCCAGCAGTGAGGAGACACCACTGCCTCCTGTTCACCTTTCATTTCTGATCAGGTTCCTTTACCTCACTCCCAGTATTAAAGCTGCTTCTCGTTTAGTCATTTTGGGTTCAAATCCACCTCTGTAATAACCACTGAAGGCCTGAAAGAGAAAACGTATTAGTTTAAAAGACACTAATTTCTAAGTATCAGTTAAAACCAGTCATTATTGCTTTAGTAGCTGCTGAGCTTTTGTCTGTAAAAATAGCAAAACTTCTTCTGCACTTGTAACAGGAAATTCAGTTGAAGTAGAGTATCATTATTTAAATGACTACTTAAATTTGCCCATACAAGTTCTCTATTAGCCAATCACCACCAGAATTACTGCAATTAATGGTTGTTACTGACAAAATACAGGAGAAGATACAGCAGTGCTATACAAAGACGACAGTCCGTAGTTGTTTCACCAAGTTTAGTTTTAAACAAAAAGATGCTACTGATAAATAACAACTTACAGGTTTTGGTAGGTTTTGAAGGGCTTGTTTTACCTGTGGCTCCATATGCTTCAAAGCTTTTACTGCATAGCGACCTTAAAGAGACCAGCGTTGACTGAGGTTAAGTCTAGTTCCATGAACATTTCGCAATTCAGTGGTAATTTGTGGATTAGAATGTGGAATAAACTCTTTTGGGACATAAAACAGTAAGAACTTTGATCTTTTGTTTAATTACAGCCATTAATACAGGCTCTTCAAAAGGAGCGTCCTGTATCAGCTATTAAACCACCTTGAAATCAGCCCTGAAGCACGGGTAAATACAAAGGGGCGTGTGAGTACAGCTGGGTGTTCAGTGTCCGCCCGTCCCCTACACACCTGCGAATCCGGCTGCCGCTATGGCCAGGCCGACCGCCACCATCGTGCTGGCCTGCATGGGAACGAACAGAGACAGCGTTTGTTTACCGAAGGAGAAGGGAAGGAGCCCCGCCGGCAGCGCGCACAGCGGGTCGGACACTCCGCCAGCAGCCCGACACGGCACAGCGGGCGCGACACGCTGAACTCGGGGCACGGCGCTCTCGGGGACCGCGGGGACACGGCGAGGGCAGCGGGGCGGGGACCCCCGAGCTGTGGGGGACGAGGGGAACCCGTCCCGGCGGCGCCGCCGCGTTCACCGCGGGGGCTACGGGGCCGAGAGCGGAGCCAGCGGCCTCTGCGGGCCCTCAGAAAGGGCTCGTCAAGGGCGAGCCGAG
>VZTA01028240.1:100000-103363 GCA_013398855.1 Mohoua ochrocephala | reverse complement strand
GGGCCCGGCGGAGCGGGGACAGGGACAGGGACAGGGACAGGGACAGGGACAGGGACAGGGACAGGGACAGGGACGGGGGCAGGGGCTGCCCAGAGCGCAGAGATACGGCATCGTAAAACTGATAGTACAGACCTTACTCTTAACGTAACCAAGCGATTTCGCCCCGATCTGGAGGCTTCTCGCACGCCAGATTCGCTTTTTAAAAAGAAAAGTAGTTTTCCAGTCCCTCCTGAAGTGAATGCGTCCAGTTCTGGGTACAAGAAAGACAAGGAGCTACCGCAGAAGGTCCAGCGGAGGCACAAACGGGGTTTGGGGTCTGGAGCATCTCTCGTGAGGAGAGACTGCGGGAGCTGGGCCTGGTTACTCTGGAGAAGAGAAGACTGGGAGGGGATCTCATTAATTCATATAAATAGCTCCAACGTGGGGGCCAAGAGGATGGTTACAGACTCTCTTCGGTGTTTCCCAGCAACAGGATGAGGAGCGATGGCCATAAACCAAAACAGAAGTTTCACCTCAACATGAGGAAAAGCTTATACACCCTGAGGGTGGCAGAGCACTGGGACAGGCTGCCCTGGGAGGTCAGGGAGTCTCCCTCTCACCTGGACGCGTTCCTGTATCACCTGCTCCAGGTGACTCTGCCTTGTGAGGGGGGTTGGACTGGATCATCTCCAGCGGTCCCTTCCAACCTTGACAATTCTGTGATTCTCCCATTTTCCCCCGTCTTTTATCCTGGTGCTCTGCTCCCCGTGTCTGACCGCCCCGTTTCCCCGCGGGCTGCGCTCTCTCCGCCTCCTGCCGTGCTAATGGAGCCTCCCCGCTGGGCTGTCGGGGCTGACCAGCGCGGCCGGCACCGGCTGCGCACGGGCAGGCGCAGGGCTTTGATTGCTGAAGATTGCTACGGAGCGAGGGAGAATTACAGGCATGGCACTTGTGTTTGAAAATTATTAATAACATCGTGTCATCTGTTAATAGCACGGTGTCGTACGCGGCACAGCAGTCGAGTGTCCGTCTGTCTGTCCATAGCTCCGGATTGAAGGTGCAGTTTTGGAAACTGTGTAACACAGCAGGGAGACCACGCCAGCCTTTAGCCCTGAGGTCCTGCTGCAAATGTCAAAGCTCAAGGCTCGGAGCCCTGCTGTGTGACTGGTGCTTAGTGAAAGCTTTTCTGCCATCCCCTGTGCTCGCAGAACAGTGACCTCGGGGGCTCCCAGGGGACCCAGTGGCCAAAGCCAGCTGCCTTTTGGCTGCTTAAGATCTAAGATTCACAAGCTCTCATACAAACAGTTTAGCGTCAGAGCTGACCATTGGCTAAGAAACTTGTAATTTTGCTGGCTCTTGCACTGGAAGACAGAATTTTCCTTCCTTGCTGTATATGTTCTGTGAGTAAAGAACACTTTGAACGTGTCATAATTTCGCTTTGCGCTTGAATTGTTTTTCTCACTCAAATTTCAAGTGCCTGATTTAATATCTTCTAAGGTAATGTTTGCAGGGGTCTCCTGCCTCTTTCCTTCCCTGTCATTCTAGTAACACTACAAGGAAATAACCTGCTTTAAAAGGGATGGAAGAAAGGTTTTGGTTAAGGTACTTGTACTGTTGTACAAGTGTTTCCTGAGGTGGAAGTAAAAGGAAACTTTTCTGTTTGATAAAGAAATTGAATCCATTCATCGCAGAGCACAAGGCCCCTGACAGCCTGGAAGACACGTTCAAATATGGAAAGGGGAGCCAGCAAGTAGAAAAGAACTAGATGACTTACTGGGGAAAAAAGTCCCCTCAGTAAAAATGAAGGTGTACAGGTCTAGTATATAGAAGAGGATTTGGTTTTAAGATGGTTTCTTCTTTGTCCCTTTTCCATCAAAAAAGGCCGTTCAAAAAACCCAAAACCACCAGAACCAAAAGAGAGAGTAATGACTTTACTAGGGTATGACTAGAATTTAGCTTTTCATATCATCTCAACAAATAAGGTTTTTGCACGAGGTTTAATTCTTCTGTCTTGAAAGAACCTTTTTCAGATCTTAGTGACCTTCAGGACAAAACTGTCTGAAAGGGAATTTTATTTTATTTCCTTCCTCACTCTTCCCAGTCCCTGTTTAGAGGAACTGGTAGCTCTGTTGGCAAAGGGGCTTTTGCAAATTTATATTTAGAGGTTTTTTTCTGTAGTGAAGTTTTTCATTTTTAGAGAAAAGGGACAAACATAATGAAATGTGCAGAACTGGGCCAGTAATGGGTTGATAATGTATCTAATTCTTCTCCTGTGAAAGCCCTTTAAAGAAAATCCAGAAAGGGAGATCTCAGGAGGCCTCTGCTTGCTTAAAAGATTTCATCTTTATTAAGTAGAAAGGAAAATTAGTGGGAAGGGCTGGTAGGAGTGGAGGTGGGATGGAGGAATTTGCATTATTGGTACATCTAATATTCCAGCAACTGGACAAGACTGAGCCTAGGGGTGGAATAATTTGATTTTTATTATTAGGTGAAACAATACAGCATTTCAAGATGAAATGTCATAATTCCTTTAAAGCATGCTGGTATATATTTTTACTCTGAGACAACTCAAACTTTGTTTCTTCCCACAGTTGTGCTTCCCTCTCAGAGCTAAAGGAGAGCTAGATGTGTCCCAGCTGGGACATCACGGAGAGTGAAATCAAAGATCTGTTTGATTTGCCTGGTGAGTTCATTTTGCAACACCTTATTCCTCTGCATCTTCTATTGCTCAGCCCTCTGGTGGGGTGTGGAAGGTCTTTCCCAGCAATGAGTCCTAATGAGCTCAAGTGAAACAGGTGCACTACAGTTTTTATCCCTTCTGCAGAATGTCTGTATTTGAAATCAGGAGGGAGGCAAAATCATTCAGTGTTTGAGAAACACACTCTCAGCTGGAGTACACAACCTTTTATTTTGCCTGTGTTCCCAAACAATTCCCTTTCTATAAGCCAGAGAAACCCTGAAGCTTTTGTAGTTTCTTCTGTCAAGTGTTTTACCCTACTGCTTTCTTCAGGTTTCCACTCTGGGATTAAAATGTCTCATGATGGAAGATTGTATTGGAAGCTTTATCTTCTAGGAGGATCCAAAGCAGCTGGTGCATGGTACATAAAGAAACTTTTCCATTTAACAGATCCTTTCTGCAGAAATCTGGCTGTACTTTCTCTTAACTGTGTCTTCTACAAACTGAACAGAAGGTGAAAGAGATAGAAGGTGCTTTCAGAAGGTTTGGGGTGTAGCTGTCAAATGCCCTTAAGGCTGTTCAACGTTTGTTTAAGTCAAAGTCCAAGTTCTGTGTTGTCACACGCACAGCTAGCCCCACCTCACACTGCTTGTTCCTGTAGGTGCAAGGGACTGGACTACCAAGCTGTTAAAGGCTTGCAGACCTTC